>LPNX010091425.1:305936-465514 GCA_001517045.1 Pseudotsuga menziesii
GGATCTAGCCACCTAGAACATTCTTCTAGGATGAGTGGTTTATGGATCTAGGAAAACAATAATTTGTTTATTGTGTAGGAGATGGAGCTCACTCTATATAAAGAGAAGTTCTCTCCATTTGAGAGTATGGTTGAAACTTGAATTTGGGGAATTTTTTCCTTGAGCTTTGCTAAATATCTTGAAGATAATGAAAATCTAGAGGCTTGTGCTTTTCTAATATTAATTTGTTGAATATGGAAGATGGAGATTTGATTTCTTCAAGAGTGTTATGAGGGTTTCAATATGGTAACTCTATTCTTTGTTTGGAGTTACTTAGAAGATTTAATGGTGGCTAATTTCCCTTTAGGACTCCTTATTTTTGTTTCTAGAAAATGTTAAGTAATGCCATGTTTTCTTAAATAAAACTTACTGAATTTACATCTTCTAGTTTGCAAACATACCTGTCTGCATATTTTCAATTTCTCCTTCATTTGGGTATTTGAAATCAGATTTCTGCAATCATAAACAGTCATATAATAAAGTTGTAATTTGTTTATTCTAACTATAACATTGCCTTATTACTTCTTCCATATTTATTATAACATTGCCTTATAACATTGTATATCTTTCTTTCATTTTTGGTCCTACTCGATTTTTCTCCTCTTTTGCTTTATAATATATATACTCCCACACTTTATCAACACTGTTGTACTTAGCAGTCCCAGTGACATACTTTTGTGGTCATTTATCGGGCATTAATATAGTTTTATTGGATCTTATCTATGTAGAAAAAAGTAATTTTCATTATTTCTCATATCACCATGAACATATCTACTCTCTTCCATAAGGATGTAACACCAGAAGAAACAGAAAGAGTTCTCATAATTGTATCATTTGAAGACTCATTAGGATAAAAGTATCCTGAAAATTGTCTATGGGGTTTGTCACAGAGTTTAATGGAAACAATCTATCTAGAAAAGACTTTACCTACCCTTGAATATGCCATCTATAATACAAGCTATATTATTTTTTTACCAACAAGATGTGATTTTAACACAACTACGCTTCATGAAAAATCACCGAGTGAAAATAACATGCAACAAGTGCACTTATTGGGTTCCAACAATTTAGTTTACATTTTCCTTATGATGGTTCCAGTAATATAGATTTCAACAAGTGCACTTCTTGGGTTCCAACAATATAGTTTGGTGAATACCTTTGTAAAACCTAGACTTGCAATTACTAGGCAACGGACAACACCGAAGTCACAGTGCCTCAAATTTTCCTGAAAGAGAGCAAGCAACAGCAGTGATCAAGTCATTTATCAAACTAAAAACTGAAAGGAAGACACAAAACTCAATCGGCATCAAAGATGGGGAGAAAAAACACACAACACCTACGAACAATTCTCGAAAAATGTGTTTAAAGCTTGCCCCATCCATAAAAATTCATTAGTATCCATACAGGTACATTTCATGTAAGGATAAGCAAAACAAAATCTAATCTATATTAAAGAGAGGCTATCATAAATTAAGAAGAAAAAGTGCAAAATTGTATTATACTCAATAGACAATAAATATTGGATCCAAATGAAATCCACTTTAATGTCCCTTACTATGCCAAATATCAAAAAAGAATATCCACATTATACCTTCTCATAGCCAGCAATAGTTGGACCACGCTTGCATGGAATTGATGTTTCTATCCTTTCTTTTGTTGTCGTTACACGATTCAAAATCATTAATCATTATCAGCAAATTGGTAAGATCAACGCAACAAATTATTAATCAAGACAAGTTGAAGCCCAAGAGACATCGTGAAGAAAATTGGTTAGATCGAGACAAGATTAATCCCATCAAATAATGATATCAATAGCATCTATGGTAGCTTCAATTCAGAATAATTTACATACAAAATAAAGGTTTCTGCATAATTAGTCAATGGAGGACCCCATAAACATGAAGAGAGAAGCAAGTACAAATTTATGAAACTAGAACAAAATGTTCAAGACAGACAAGCATAGAAAAAAAGGCTCCTTCAATGAGGGAGCATTAATACCAATAGAGATCTAGGTGCTTTTGTTGTTATAGTCTCAAAAAAAATTGTTGCATCTGGGATAAAGTACATAAGAAATTGTGTCAAATTAGACAGATAGATTGCACTCAATGATGATGTTAATATCCCAATTAAAAGATGCCTTGTATTATTTATGCCATTCCAAATCTGATCATACATTTGAAGTTTCATAGTGATGATATTAAAACATGAAGGGGTTGTAAATTTTAGTGCTTTGGCTTCCCTCTCCTAGGAGGGGACTTTGCATTTGGTATATGATGATTCTAAAGCCAGAAAAAACTGTAATGTTCAGTTCTTGGGATGGCCTCTCCTAGTCAGGGACTTGGTATTTGGTATACTTTTCTTTTTACTATTTGCAGAAGAGTTCACCATTTTTAATGAACTTTAAAAGAGATTTAAATATACATCCTTTTTGCATTCAAAAACATTTGATATACAAATTCACTTAGGCTATGAATTTTCATACACTATATTGGAGTAAAGTAGTTAGCTAGATGTTTTGATTTCATTTAATGCATACTCCAATTAAATAAAATCATAGATATTTGTTAGATGTGCAACTGTAGGGGATTTGAATTTAGTACATAGATTTTTTCGCTAATTTATCCGCAATATTTTTTTAATTTTCCATTGCCTCTTTCAGTTAGAGACTTCACATTTGGAAGTTTGTTTTTCACATTTAGAAGACTATTTTTTGCAGCTGAAATGAATAGATAGAAGATGGGGTGAGATGTAGACAGGCCAACACTAAATTCAATCTTTTTTTGCTAGGTTTTATCATTACTTAGTAATAACCATTGGTTTTCAGCAATTTCATATTACAGCTCATCATTTAACATGACATCAATCATGCATAGAAAATCCCTTTTTCATGCTCAGGTATCTAGCTGTTGAGGTAACTTTTATATATCTAAAACTAGCAGTTGTAAATATCCATGCAAACAATTTGATCTTTTCCTCTTGCATGCACAACTGGGTGGGTTGGCATCTATTATTTCTTGAATTTCTATAAGAACAGGGATGAGAGGAATTTGAAGGCAGAACAGATTTTTGGAGGACCTTTTTGCAGAAGCGAGAGACCACTCTTCTTCCATCTTCAGGGACCTGTCACTACTTATATCCCTAATTTTACATAGAGATGAGTGTAACCTATTATATATTTGTTTATTATAATGCAAATAATCTCTTAAATACAATATAATTTGGTCCATTTATGCTTACATCCAATTTCCTGGGTTCATTGGTTATTATTTGTTAAGTAGAATTTGTAGTGTATGGTTAATTATTTATGCACTTCTCTTTATTTTCCTTTGATTCGAGGCACATATCCACCAAGTTTCCTTTCATATCTCATTGTTAAAACTTACTTTGATGATCTGATCTCAAGCGTAATAAATTTCAATACATTATTTTCTTACTTTACTTTGGATTGCTCATTGATAGCCCCAAGTGAGTTTATGTATGTATGCTAATCAATTTATAGGTTTACCATTTAACAGCAATGTACAACCCCTAGGAACGCCTTCTTGAGACTGAAAAAGCACCAATATGAACAAAGAAATAGTCAACCATGAAAGGGTTGTTTATGCTTACAGTTATTGAGTAGCTCTCCCTGTACAGGTTTGCAAGATAAGAGTGCCCTAGGTCACATGGACATTTTTAGAATTGTAATGGCAGATTTGGTATATTGACTCATCATTTGGAGAGAGCACTCCACCTTAGAAAAAATTTCTATGTTGATCTAGCCCTCTCAATAACTAAACGTTGATGTTCTGTGATGAGACTTGATGTTCAGTTGATGTTAGGTGGTTTCTATTGAAATGACACTATTGAGCCCGACCTGGTTGTTAATCATTTCCTAATCCAAATTCATTCCTAGAAAACGATTCAAACTAATCTAGTGTTATTATATCAACCAACCAATTAGTTGTGATTGAATTCCTCCCATGGTAATTCAATCTTAGTTTTCTAATTCTTGCGATTTAGTTCAGCCTGAGCTCACACTATGGATTTAATTTACATTATAATCAAAGCAAAGCAACCTCTTGCTTGAATTGATTATAGTTTCTTTCATGTCTTAATTATGGTATCGATCACACAAAGCATTCCACCAAGGGAGGGAAGAAGGGACATACGTGGTTATACCATTTGGGGATGGGACAATTAGTATATGAGGTAGAGCTTCATACAGTATAAATAGCTATGTATAGCTTCAATTGTATATTATTTTGTTTCTAATTTTTGGCTTAAATCCAACCTAGACAACTCGCTTTAATAATATGCTTAAATAATTCAATAATATGGGACAATTTTGAACATACGAGGAGATGAAACAGGACCGGCCCTGGTAAATGCACATGTTTGATGGAAATCCTCATAAATGCTTGTCTTTCCTTTCCTAGTTATTGGAAGCAGGTTCATTAAAAAAAATTACCAGCTACTTCCATATGTCCACTTTTGTTATTGAAATTATTATATCTCTGACCGAATGGACTAGGTGAACGTAGGAAGAATAATCCATGTTCATTTGCACTCTCTATCATCTAGAAAAAAAGCTTGCTTTTCTTAGTTCAATTCCCACTTATTGGAAGAAAGAAGGAAAGGAGAACCTTGTCGACCTATAATAAATAGAGAAATATTTCTGATAATGTCTCTACCCTCTGACTTGACTTACCATTCTATATAGGGGTAATACTTATGCATATTTCGCTCATATAAGCCAAAAACCATTTGCAATACTCCAATGAGCAATATTGTATCTTTGTAACCTATTGTGAGGAGCAATAGGCCTAGAGAAAAAATGATAGATCTAGACCAGATCTTAAGTGTTCAGGGGTTTCTAATTTCCTAGATGGTAAGAGGAGATAGAATCGAACACAAATAAACTCAGAAAAAAAGGGACAAGAAACCAAATAGAATGCTTGTCTCGCCTCTCCACTAGCAAGAAATACTTTCTCTCTTGGATAGAAAGAAGAATATTAGTAAAAAGGGGTAAGCCAAAGGGCCATCTCTGCTACCTCATCTGCTGCATCATTTTAGGAACTAGGATAACCTTCGACTGTGACTTCTCAAACTGGTAACGATGCTTCTAGAATAAGAACACACATAGAATATTCACCTCATTCATGGGCATGGTAGATCAATAACTGGTCAAACTGGCTATAATGGAAAAGAAATATTATTCCCTACTCCAAGAATTGAAGCACTTCTTACCCTTCTTACCTCTTACTTATGTGTTTACTAACTACTTACCTATCTACCCACCTTCATAGCTATACATTTAATCCCTAGACCATTCACTTCATGAAAATGATGCTTAGCTTTGTAGCTACTACCCTAGACCTTCTCTTAAAAGGAGGACGAATGCAATCATTCAATTTACCCATCCTACCAGGATTTTCCTATAGACTCTTTGAGGGACCCGGTAAGGAGTAAGTATATAAGTTCCAAATATAGGGATAACCTTACCTTGTAGCTAGCTCTTTGAGGGGAAGAAATATGAGGCATAATGTATTTCAAGCTAGGCATAATGTACGTGCTGCTAGACAAGGTGGTGCTGGTAAAGATGGGAAAATACCAAATCCTGGTGGTGCATAAAGTCATGGTGCATGAAGTGCATAAAGTCCATTTCACACAAACGATATCATCCAAATTACATTTCTATAAAGATGAAGCAATGTGCAAGCATGTAAAGTAGCAGAGAGTTGTTTCCATGTCAAGAAGCAACTGATTCTAGTAGAAGAGAGTATTCCACATGTCCTCTTAAGTAATTGCAATGTGATGGCATAGCTTGCTAGGATCATACTGAACCAGAATACCATAACTTAACTTGGCTTCTTTAACTATTGAGACCAAAGTTGCAGGTAACCAAAAATAAAGCTACATATAGAGGAAATTGGGCGAGAGAAAATTGCCATAAATCTCAAATTACCAGATTGAAAGAAAAATATTCCATTGAATCTTCAACAACTGAGTCTCAGATAGGGAGTCTTTTACTGACTTGCAAACGAATTCCGCAACTTTATATAAATTAACCTTCAATTTTTTTTTGAATGACTGTTATACCTCTTTGGATGGATTCTAAAATAGAAATTGGTTGGGATGCTGCATACACCACCTTTTCAGTAGCAAATTGATCAGGTAGAAGTCCAGGTTTTCACTAGTTAATTTACAAGTTGTTTGCTAAGTTAAAAGGTCAATTAAGTACTTGCAAGGCTAGGATTTTTAAGGGATTTTTCCATCTCATAGGATGGAGGGCTCACCTAACCTTGGGAGGGTGAGGGAATTTTACGATTTACCTAAAGGGTGGTAGGGCGTGACAACCATCCTTTTCTCGAAGTTAGCTGATGCTATATCCCAAACTTCAAGGATGAGATGAGCCTCTAATGAATTTAACTATATCAATTTTGAGGTAAAAAATAGGGTGAGCACTACCGATATTAGGAACTATTTACATGTACTTCAGAAAAAAGCCTATCATGGAGGAAATGGCTGAAGACAGTGTTGAACACCAATAATCCCTCAATGTTATTACAGCAGAGTGGGATAAGAGCAATCTTAGCATCTCCCTTTGGGTCGTACTCTCTAGCCTCCACTGTTCAGGGGCCTAGCACAACCAAGGGGAGGGATATGCCTTTTCGCACTTCCCATTTACTAAGTTGGATTCCCCATCCCATCTGACAGAAGAAAAAAAATGCTTTTAAATCCCAAACGTATAGAACTGGATTTGGATCTAAGTGAAGAGAAGCTGGTTCTAGCGCAAGAAAGCATAGGAATGTGCAAAAAGGTGAACCAATGATGGATATACTTAATGATTCCTTCATACTTAGCACACATCTTAGTATAAAAAAGATTTATGCAATGTATTTCAATATAGAGGAAAAATTCTCTTTGATCTCCCTAATCATAAAAATGTATGGTGCCCTTTTGACCAGAAAAATCACGTCCCTTCCCTCTGTTTATTTAATGTTTGTAAAAAATTTAAAGTATTAAGAATAGGGAAAAGCCATGAGGGAAGGGTTTCAAGCATACTCACCGATTTTGGAGGCATTTTCTCCTATATTTCTCTACTAGGATTTGATGCATGTTGTTAACTTAGTTTGAGATCCAACTGTGTTGTTCTGTTGGGAATTTCTTTCCTCTACACAGCAGCAATAACCCTAATATGAGATCGTCTTAGCTCAACAATAATCCCAATATTAGAAAGTATCAGCTTGGAAAAAAAACATAGAAATGAGGAAAACCGAATTCAAATAGAGACACAAAGATTAAAAAGAGAGATTTAAGGCTCCGTACTCACCAAATTGTAGCCATTGGATCCTCTACTTCTCTCCTTGACTCTGATCCATGTTGCTAGCTCAGTCTGTGACCCCACTCCAAATCAGTTGCTTTGCTCTTCATCCCTCTCCCCTACATGACCACAATAACCCTAGTGTGAGATGGATTTCTCTACTCGCCAGTTGGGTTTCTCTCTTAGAATGAGTGAAATTTGGCAGGAGGCTAAAGCTAATTGTTTTTACCAATTTTCGTTGGAGGTTTATTTTATATATATACTTTTGTTTTATGTTTTTAGTTGTTAATCTATTGTTTATATATATTTATTATTTAAAAGTATTATATATTATTTTTATTTTTATTATTTACTTATTAAAAGCTAATTGTTTGCACCAATTTTCATTGGAGGTAAGTTTTTTTCATATATATTTTTGTTTTATGTTTTTATTTTTTTAATTTATTGTTTATATATCATTATTACTTAAAAGTGTTATTTATTATTTATTATTTTTATTATTTACTTATTATGTACTATTTATTATTTTTATATTGAAAAATAATAATTTAAATTTAAAAATAACCAGCGTAGATCCTAATCCTAGGCTCTGTCAAGTGCCGAGATGGATCAAATATCTCGAGGTGCAAACCTCTTCTTAGGTATCCTTGATTTGATTCAAACCAAAAGACACATCTTTTTATTTAAGGTCCACACATAATTTTATTGTTATTAATATTTAATATTATTTATGGCTGACATATAATATTTTTTATTTTATTAGGAACAAACATTGCATCATTTCCCCACACATGGTTTTAAAACCATATGCAAGGCCCTCCTACAATCATGGGTTGTTTAGGAGGCCTTGCACATGGTCTTAAAACCATTTGCAAGGCCCTCCTAAACCATGTACAATAAAACCATGGGTTGTTTAGGAGGCCTTCCACATCGTTTAAAAACCATGTGCAAATCCTCCTAAACCATGCACAATAAAAACATGTGTTGTTTAGAATCCCTTGCACATGGTTTTAAAACCATGTGCAACGCCAACATTTTTTGGGGAATAATTCAATTTTATGTTTTTTTCTTGACCCACATATTTTTTTTATGGATAATTAAATTTTTACTTTTTTATTGTTTTGTTAGGTAGGAAGATTACAACATCTCCATTGTTTTTGTGGTTGACATTTATTTTGGCCTATTAGAAAATTTATTTTTTATTAATAAAAATAACCTTACTCACTATTTTTTTTGCCGACATGTTACAAACTTTACTAACGTTACATTACGTTACAAGATCTCTCCCATAATATTCACTATCACTATTATTTTTTGCTGACATGTTACAAACTTTATTAACATTACATCACATTACAAGATCTCCCCCATACTGGGCTGTAGACCGCCTCTCGGCGCAATAATTTAAAATAAAAAAAATAATATTTAATTTTAATATAAATTTTGATTAAAAAAATAAATTAAAAATAAAATGATGAGGTTATTGATGATGACGTTGACTACATTGGTGTAATATCCTGAATTTTTGACCTAACACCTATAGGCATGTTCCTATTGATTATGATGATTATCTTGATGTTTTATTTTTATATTGGGTCGAAGACCCCACTGGATATGAACATGATGATTTGTTTTATATATTGGGAATAAGCCAATTATTGATGATATATGTATATGCTTGTTTGTGTTGGGCGTGGACCCTAAAGCACATGATTGATGAGATGTTTTTTGTTGAGCGAGGAGCTATGGAATTGCACTAAATTGTAACTCCTTGTTAAAGCGTTGAGTATGGGATTTGGTAAGCACTGGGGGTCACTGAAAAAAATTTAATAACTTCCGAGTGAAAATGACTCGATAAAATATTGATCTCATCATACTTATTTATAAGTGATTAAATGAAATTTCAAATTTCTGTATTCTTGTCAAAGTACTGAAGGGCTACCACGTTATATGAGGGAAATCCAACATGCAAGGGTGTTTAGAGTTACCTATCCTAGTAGACCTAAACCATCTACCTACTTGACCTTAATGAAGAAGTTTCATTAAGTCTAGGGATCATGGTATATGATTCCCAAAGACAAATGTTAACAAAGTGTTATATTATTATGTACTTTATACATGGTACATATAAATAATTATTTATATTAATGATATAAATAAAAGAAAGAAGAGAATTTCCATCAATTATTATTTATTATTAAAGATTAATAAATAGTATAATGCCTATAAAAGTCCAACTAGGAACTAATAGAAAGTTCCCAAGTTAAAATATTAATAATTACCCAAATTAATTGAAAAGGGTTAAATCAAGAAACCAAGGTTTGGTTTCTTGATTTAACTGTCCCTTTGATTGAAAATTCTGTCTATAAAGATGCAAGCCAAGGAAAGGCTTGGGGTTCTGATCTATCATTAAAGGAGTCATTTTCTACTTGATTTCTCTCAAGTAAATTCTTGAAGAAAAATTTTTCCAAGAAGGAAAAAGGAGAACTGATCCAGATCTGATACACTGGATAGGAAACCCTACCTTAGGATATCTAAGCTACTTGCAAGGTTCTGGGTCATGGTTGGGAGGAACGTGGTAGTTTCCAAGTGATTTGGTCATCAAAACCAGAGGTCAGATCTGTCTTAAATTGTTAATGCGGGTTATTTAAAAGTGTGCAAGTTCAGCCATTAAAGGAGCTTCAGAAAATTACAAGTATGAGTTCTTAATATGTCTAGTTCATTTCTAGGATAAATGATGGTTGTTTTATGTAAAGGTTCATTTTATATTTCTAACCTTAGAAATGATGGTGTTGTCTATATCTCCTAGGGTTTACATTTCTTAAATTGTAATCCTAGATGGTCTATTCTATTTCCTAGATTAATTGCTGGATATGATAGATAAATGATTTCAATGCATCTCCTAACCCTATGTGTTTGAATCTCTAGTTAGAATCATCTAGAGTTTGTAATTCTTAAATATTACCCTTAGGCTATAAATTGTTATCATATGTTGTATATTACCAGGATTGTATCTTTAACTTTGTTTCTGTATTACTTCAGTATTCAGATTATGTTTACTATAAAATAGGGTTTGATTTCCAATAACTAAGTAATCATTCTCTAGGCTTTATTACTCTGTTGACATATTTCATTTGTCAGCAGAGGCTTGTTTAGGTTTACTTCAAACTAGTTTAGAAGTAGGAACTCATATAATTATATATAAATACTAGCTTCAACCTAAAGTACCAATAAAAGAACTATGATAGTATCCATCTAATTATTAACAGCAGTAAATAAACCAGCATACTAAATATAAGTATTTTAGTAACAGATTTAGAATAGAAATTAAATCAACTAAGAACATACTATAATTAAATCAAAGATAGCAATCCATTAAAGACCTTTCAAAAGTCTTCCTCATTAAATACAAATTAATATTAAAACATTTCCATTTAAATAAACATCATCACAATTAAATAAACAAAGGAGGATCGTGACCATCCATGTGGTCCATTATCGAGACCATGTTTATATATATATATATATATATATATTCCACATTCCTAATTAAACTTCCATAATCGCATAACTTTGACCAACTAGTAATTAAAACCTTTAAATGCCAATAGAGGTCACGACATCGATTCCTATGGATGTCCAGACCTAAGGAAAAAGTAGTAATAACAACCATAGCTAATATACATACACAAAAATAAAATAGCATAACCATGCTACTATTCTATTACATAAATAAATTACATAAAAATACGTAACCCACAGGAGTCAATCCTTTAAATAATCCATAAGTCTTTACATATAGTAATACCCAAGGATTGACCCTGTAGGTCGTCTCTATTCTAATAAATGGCCATGCTATACATATTATGTATGCGGGCAACAATTATAAATCACCTCCATTTTGTTAATAAGAGCTATGATTATGCTACAACATGGCCTCGGTTGACAATATATTATTACACAGAGCCCATTTAAGGGTTTAAACAAACAATGACAAAATCCATCATGGGCTTGCACACCTATCATTTTATAAATCCACATTATATACTAAACCTCAAAATCATAATAGTAATCAACCATTTAAAACCATGCACAAAATTCACCCAACCCACAACATGTCCAATATAAATGCACAGTATGGTCTATTTAGCAAACTAACTATGTTAACAATTTCACCCCAACTCTAATCAACAAAATACAAACAATAACGAAATACATTAGATCTATTGCAGCCATTAAGGAGAAGGAATAAGCCACATACGGCTTGGTCTTCATCCCACGTTGTTAACCATTCAACCAATTTAATTACTCGAACACATAGACCACAATGAAGGAGTATGCATGTTATCTCAAAGACATAGACCACAACGAAGGTGTATGCCTGTTATTAAAACACTTCTAATAAACCACTAACGCGGTATACATCTCCATACACACACAGTAAGCAAAAACTATGGCCATATTATTAAAACACGTGGTACTTA
The DNA here is from genome assembly GCA_001517045.1 of Pseudotsuga menziesii. Classification (NCBI taxonomy): domain Eukaryota; kingdom Viridiplantae; phylum Streptophyta; class Pinopsida; order Pinales; family Pinaceae; genus Pseudotsuga; species Pseudotsuga menziesii. The sequence continues at coordinate 317,766 of LPNX010091425.1, forward strand.
CAATGCACATTATTATCATCATCGCAGTATCTCCACACAGTCCCTTTAAATTCCAAAACGAAGTCCACACAGGGATGCTAATGGGCTATGGCACCATTGCAAGCAATGGTGCATCCCATGGATCAAAAGCCCAAATCCATCTACAATTTACAAATCCCAAAAAATAAATACACAGGGCCATGAGAAACACAAGTTTGCTCCATGACCAAAGCCACTATACTATTAAATTAAAAACCCAAGTCTGAGCACTACAAATCCCGAAGGAGAATTCAAACCCCACCAAGAACCCAAACATTGAACCACGAAACACCACGCAGACAGAATGAGAGACAACAAGAGTAAGCTTGTTGGCAAGGCTTACCTTGCTTATCGCTTACAGTCAAAACCCTGACAGAGCTAGAGCCACGTTGCTCATCATCCTTCGGCACCTACAACAACAAAAAAATCCATGATTAGAAGTAAGACAACGAATGGAGCCTCAGAACAAACACGAAATAACACACAAGAAAACCCCCAAGCAAGGCTTACCTTCCTGGTCTGAAGTTTTCCTCCATTAACCTCTGCATAGAGCTAAGAGAAACCCCAAATGAAAAATGAAATTCCCAAACCATCGTGACCAAGGCCTAAGGGAAGGCTACCACAAAAACTAAGGTGAATTAATGGCACCAACTGGTTTGTGACCACCAAAACCAAAACCCACTATGATATAGTTTGGTAACATTGATTTAGTATAGTCTCCACCTACCATGCAATTGTTAAACCCCCATCGTATATAGTTCCAAACCATATGTTATATCGCCACCCCAATTATATCAAAAGGTAACACTTACAACGTTTATGCTATATCAAGGTTTAAGTACACTTCAATATTCATATTTAGAGCATAGTCCATGTTTGGTCTACGGTAGCCATAAGGCTTATATTTTAACCATAACATTTATACCATAGGCTTAAAGCCTTAACTTAATACAATGGAAATGATCCCTAAGCTTAATGCTTAGTGAACATGGCCTATGGAATATGCCATGTTAAGCATTTAACCCTCATAAGAATGTAAAGATCTGAAAGTAGCCCGAGATAATAACCTGCACATAGAAAACAAAAGACATGTTAATAGTTTTTAAATAAATAAACATAAAATGTAATTATTACTAAGATGTAAAATGAAGAATTATAAACCAAAACCATGTATGAGTAGTGTATGGGAAATTTAGAAATCATAGCTAAATTGACAAGAATAGTATTATACCTAGTTATAATTATGAGTCAGTAAAGAACCAAAGTAAGCCAGCAGTAGGTTCTTTAAGATCAAGACTTCCAATACTCTTTAAACAAGACCCCGTCGCAAAGTATCAGAACTGCATGTGATGTAAAATAGGTGTCTTAGTTCAGAGAACTAAGTAAACCTGCTAACAAGTAAACACCTTTACCTCTCAAACTATCATGGGAGAACGAGTCCCGCCACTCCGCCCACTTTGTTTCCACAAACAAAATAAAGTTAGGACTTTCTAATTAACAAGTATGACTATGCAGAAAGGACGAAGCATTTAACTCCAGTGAAGACACATAAGCGACAAAAGTATAAACATAATACTAAGTAGTAAACAACAGTAAAACATCATAAGTGAAATACATTAAAAATAATGACTAAAAGTAAAATACATAACATAAGAACAACTTACGAATAAACAATGGTACATGAAGCGTACGATATAGTTCCGCAAGTTAATAATGTTTCATCTAGGTAGTTTTTACTAGCCTATAACTTTTTTTTTCAATTTTTGGGGACATTACAATTAGTGTTGATGACTATCATTACCATCACCATATTGATCATGATCATCATTAAGAACCTCATTGTCATCATAAGCATCATGGTCATCATCGTCCTTGTTTGTAGTCATCATTGTTACGACCATGATCTTCACCCCCGCCCAAGAGATGGCTTGAGCACTTAGTTGGGTAATATGAAATTTTGGTTGGAAATACTTGGCAAGGGGACACCTTGGCTAAGAAATGGAAAGAAGGTGGGGCACACAAACCAAGTATGGATGTGCTCCCACAAATGAATCCCACACCTAAGCAAGTGGATCTTAGCAAGCCCATGAGTCTGGCACCTCCTAACATGTTGGCAAGTGGCGTAAGACAGTGAAGCAGATCCCAAAGCACTCGAGAGCAGTTGGATGCACCTTGGAAGGAATCACAGATTAAAACATCCAAACAATCCAAGCACTCCACTAGAAGTGCACTTGGTACTACACTAGTCATTAGGGACGTTCTTGGTGGAAGATCTCAACAAAGTTTGAGTTGTTGGACCAAGTGCCCAGGGGAGACGCGCTCAACACCTCAACAAGATAGATGGCTAGCACACTTAGTGCACTTCAGGTATTTTGGCATGGAGACGAGTGCCCGTGAAGACACACATGATGTCCGACCAACATTTAGCATGTTGTAATGACAGACTGACTAGCACATGTGCATGGAAAGTGGACCCTCTGGTGGAGTTAGCGCATCAGTCGGGAGCTAGAGTAAGCACTAAGAAAAGGGGCGCACCCACCTTTGGGCCTGCACTCACCCTTGCGACATGTATAAAAGTACGACCCCTAGGATGGAAAGAGGTAGTTTTTTATGAGCATCATCAGATAAGCAACGAAGTGAGAGATGCCAAGACATCAGAGATAGGGAGGAATATGAGCTCAGTCGTAGAACAGTCGCTAAGCGAATCAACTTAGAAATGCAACAAGTTTGCAAAAGAAGTGTCAATATAGAAAGTTGGTGCTCCAGATGAATTCAGTCCACATGACGGTTGACAGGCACCATAGGGGTTAGTTGGTTGACAATATTAAGAGTTGGACACCCGGGTGGGGTCAACTCAACTCTTTGTATTGTTGTAGACAGAAGTGTGTTTACTGGTTTGGTGCACACCTTCCAGTATGTGGTATATCCATTACTGTAAATATATTATTAATACAAAGTGAATGGGGCTAGCCAGTTCGATGACCCCGCCATTACATTTGTCTCTTGTGTAAATTTACTTGATGCATGAAATTGACTAAGTGTTCAAATGATGGTCAAGAGAAAATTCGTGTAATTTCTTTGTTGGATCTCTAAAGATTGACGTCCATGGCACCAATATTACTAATATAAGGTAGACAATTTATAAAATTTACACTTCATTGTCAAAATTATAATTTTTCATGACACAATTAAAAATGACTAACATAAATGACTAATTCATATGCTTCTAGCTAGTCATTTTTTATGCCGTGACTAAATTGGTCATTTATGTTAGTCATTTTTAACTCTGTCACTTATTATCTAGTCATATTTGCTAACTGGTGACTAAATTGGTCGTTAATTTTAGTCGTTTATAGTCGGGTCAATCAAAATTGCTCATATTTAGTAGTAAATCACTTGAAAAACCTGTGGTGACTAGAATTTTTAGTCACCTAGTAGCTAATTCCTCATTTTGTACTNTAAACTTGGTAAGTGGGAAGATTACTTGCACTTAGTTAAATTTGCATATAACAATCACTTCCAAGTTTCGACTGGAATGAGTCCATTTGAAATTATATACGGACGGAAGTGTAACAATCCAATTTCTTTGAATATCCCCATAAACAAATTAATGTTAGGACCAGAATTATTGAAAGATATGGAACTAATGGTGGAATAGGTAAAACTAAATTTGAAGGTTTCCTAAGATAGGAAAAAGATTTATGCAGACTTGAAAAGAACTCCTCAAGAATTCCACGTAAGAGAACATGTCTACATACAGGTAAAACCCAAGAAAAATTCCATAAGATTGGGAAAATACTCAAAGGTGACTCAAAGTTGGCACCTAGGTATTGTGGGGCATTTGAAATTTTGGAGAAAGTTGGCCTGATTACATATCAGTTAGCATTACCACCTAATGATAAAATTACATAATGTTTTTCATGTTTCCATTTTGAAGAGATACGTTCATGATGCTACTCATTTGATTGAATAGAATATTATACAAGTGGAACCCAAAGGAGAGTTTCAGGTGGAACCGGAAAGTATTCTCAACAGGAGAGAACTTTTACTCTGGAATTGTACCATTGGAGAAGTCAAGGTGCAATGGAAGCACCTTAGTCTAGAGGAGTCTACTTAGGAATTCAAAATTAATATGCGAGAAGCATATCCGATTCTATTTCAAGATGGAATAATGGAAGAATAAATACAAATAATAATAACGCCGAGGATGGTGTTATCTTTTAAGGGGAGGTGTATGTAATACACCAAATAATTGTAATTTATTTACTTGAATTTTTTTTATTTTTTTGAAAAGAAAGTCAAAATGAATGTAATGGATTATTTTTATTTAATAATTAAATATACTAGGAGGAATCGGAACTGAAGTAGTTGTTGAAAGAGTGTTTTCTAACCCACAAGGGGAAAATACAAGTGGTGAAAGATGCTGAGTGAGAACTCAAGTGATGCAAGAGGCATGTTTCCAAAAATCAAGTCAAGACTCCTTGTGAAGTGCTAAAGAGAGGGAGGCTAATAAATGACTAAGTCCTGGGAAAAATACTATAAAATAGTATGTCCAACAAGCAAGTAAAAGGATGGAAATGGACGGGGAATTGATCTGTTGATGCAAAGCCTATGAGATATTGATCGAATTTTGTCCTCATGGTTCAACAAACAGGCTCGAGGGTTCTAGAGAAAATAAGACTTGGATGCTCTAGGATTTGGTTGGGAGGAACGACAACTCCAGTTCAGTTTTCCTGATAGTGGTGTCAAGTTCGCTACTCAATTTCTTATATGTTTAGTACTGATAAATTATAGACGGAGTATAAATTTGAATCATAAATACATTTTAAATTGGCAATTATACTATGCATATATTCCTAACCTTTTTACCTATTTCAATGTTATGATTTAGTATAAATTGTTATGCATTTACATAATATAAAAGAATCACAGATCTTATTATCTTAGTTTAAAAATAATTATAGAAACATTATATACATTTTTCAAACTAGTCCTTTTTTGTGCTTCCATACCCATATTAGGGTGGATCTAAATTTATAACAACTAAAGGATCTGAACGAATGTATCACAATTAACCAATCCAGTACTCAGTGAACCAGAGAAATTACCAAACCATAGATATTATCAACACCTTTAAATTATGTCTACATATATTTTTCAATATATTTTAAATGTATATAGATCTAAGTCATATAAACTTATTGTATACCCCTAGGAGCCGAAGTTATCCACATAGAGTTTATCTATGTTCCAGTATTTTATTAATTTGTATCTTCTTTCAACTTAATCTCTGTTATGAGAGCTGGTACTAGTTACAGCTAGATCTCAATGTCGTAACTAACATAAGGATTTAAAGAAGGAATCACAAGTGAACCAATAAATCGACTAAACCCAACAAGAAGTTAAATAATATAATTACTAAATGAAAGAATTGCAGAAAATAAAAAAAAATATTCATAGGTACAAAAGATAGAGCCGAAAGGCTTCTTTCAATTAATAATAAACTAGATAGTGAATCCATAAAATACGTTTAAATCAACTTTAATCAAATTTACAACCTTTGTTAGTTTGGTATTCATACCCATTCGGGACCAATTTAAACATTCCAACAAAACCAAAAGCAAATTGATCGACATGGTCATAGTCGATTTCAACATAATCTTTTACAATTTAATCAACAGATGTCCAACTCACAGATCTGCATTATAAAATCAACATTAAACAAATCTAGATGAAATTACAGAGTAAATCTATTATCAAATCAATAAACATAATACAAAGAAACTGCCTCTGAACTCAGGCATCCATACCCTATGTTATATCAAACTGATCAAGCATTCAAACAACAAAAGGATCGAGATATCCAAGTGTAACTAGAAATCCAATTTTTTCATTTAACATTTGGAATCAAATTACAAATCAGATTTTTAACCGAATTTTCAAACTGTCAAAAATATCGTGGACTTAAGCCAATTTATTAGTATCCAAAGTCAAAACTAAAAGCACAATGTCCATCTGAATAGGATTGAAAATAAAACACATTGGAATGTGAGGGAATGTGAAGCCACACTATAATCTAATGAATCCAAGTACAAACCCATAATGGTTTTTAAGAAAAGAAAAATAAAACATATCTTTGCAGCGGCTATGAAAGCCCTATCCATTCTTGGATTGCAAACTAATGGGAAACCATTGTAACCCTGAATTTACAAGAGTCTTACTTTTTTGAGTGTTGGCATATCCAAACCTGCAGACTAAGAAAATAACCACGTCGGTAGATACATGTGCAAAAAAAACTAAGTATACTTAGTATAATTTCTAGTGACCAAATTAAAGAATGCATTCTCGCTACTTAACATAGTGAGAGAAAATTCCTCACCTCTGTACAGAAAAGAAGGAGGCCTAAGAGGAGGAGACCCTGTCGCCACTCTTGTCAGGTCAGGTGATCCACCCAATAGTTGGCATTTTGTCAAGCTTCAACAAATTCTAGCACTTCGACTACTTCACCTATTCTGACTACCTCGATAGGTCTGCCTCAACAAATTCGCCTCAACAAGTTCTCCTCGAAAGGTCTGCCTCGATAGGTCTATAGTGGTTGAACTTCTGAACCATTATAACTTATTTTGTAACTAAACGTAATGGGTAGTCACCCAAGTGTCTCAGCATCCTATCTAAGCATGTACAATAATGTAATATATAACAATTTTGATTCCTCCATATTCCATGGAGAAGAAGTAATAAATTGGTTTGAATTCTTGCATATTGTTTTTTTGTATATTTTCTATCGACCTAAGTGTATTTCATGCTTTGCTGGTTCTTTCTATATGCTTCTTCCATAACAGAGCTCAACTCATTCAGTTGACTATTTTCCCCAGTGTGCACCTGAGCATGGCTTGGATCATTGGTATCAGAGCAAGATCTTTTCCATAGCTTAAGTTACATAAGCACTTCAATTGAAGTTATTTAACTTATGCCTTTTCAATTACGCTCGCAAATGCAACAACACAAGCAGACACTTCCTTCGAATTCAGAAAAGATGGCTGAATAAGTAGATAATAGACATGCAACTGACGAGATAGAACAATTCATATAAAAATCACTGGCTCACTGGTGAACCGAAATGTTCACTCATTTCAGTGAGATTCTCAAGTGAGTCACTTCGAACTCCAGGGAATCCTCGATGCAATATTACTTTGATAAAATCATCCCCTTCAAAGTGCAAATGAATCTGGACATGCCGAACCTTGAAGGAAGTATTAACGTGGAATCCATCGACAATTGGGTAGAACAACTGGAATCTTACTACAAAGTGAATCAACTCTCCTAAGTGGAAAATATCACCATTATGTACTTAAAGATGTCAACCTCTGTACACTGCTGGTTGGAGAATTTATCGACAAATATGGAAAACAAATATGAACCCATAGACACATGGGTAAAATTTGTTGAATATTTATGAAAGGAGTTCTACCCACCCAAGTATCTTGAACAACAGTATAAGAAGTGCAAGCAATTAAGGCAATGGAAAGACCATTCCATACAGAGTTACACCGATGAGTTCTATCGACTCATGGCTAGACTTGGTGTCCAACAAGAAAATAAATTGCTTGTCCTGAAGTACGTCGGTGGTTTATCCCCATATATTCAACAAGAAATGGATTTTATGATTGTCAGTATGCTTGTGGATGAATTTCAATACACCAGCAAGCTTCAAGCTAAACAGAAAGGAAAAACAAGCTTCACAAACAAGCCAACAGGTCGAACATCCGATAAGAAGTCACAAGCCGAATCTGACAAGTTCAATAACCTTTCTCAGTTGACTCTTCTAAATCCCAATCATCAAAAGAATAACTTTCATAAAGACAATAGGTATCACAGCAAACAAGCCCCTACTGGGAAATGGTGTTATTATCACAGTTCAACATGGCATGATATGTCAGAGTGCAAATATTAGAAGAAATTTTTGGAAAAATTGTTGACATCCGAATTGTCCAACAAAACCCTGGTGAATATGATCTAGATGCATCAACCCTCTTGGCTTCGACCTCTACCACTCTGACAGCCTCAACGATCATCGATGAGGAGGAATGAGAATGCATGTTCTATACATGAATATGGGTTCAGAAAAATCCATTACATCTAATTGTTGATAATGGTATCTAGAATAAATTTGTTTCTAAATATATTGTGAAGAAATTAGCTCTTGTCACCACTCCACATCCTCAACCTTACAATATCAGTTGGATGAAGGATGGATAGGAACTAAGAATCACATATCAATGCAAACTCAGATAATTCATTAATCCCTTTGAAGATCAAGTACTCTATGACGTGGCATTTCTTTCCAAGGCCGACGCCTTGTTCAAAAAACTCTACCTATGGGATCGAAACGGTACATATCAGTCACGGCCTTAGAAGGTGATTGTCAAAATCCGGAATCAATGGTATAGAATACCAAAGCGACAACCCACATCAATAGTTGTTATGATATATGTAAAACAAACAAATAATATTATCAATCATACTCAAAATTTCGCATTAATCATGATAAATCCCCAACATTCCAGGAATACGGCAGCAACAAGTCGACTCACCAACCAGCACAGCTTCCGAAAACAACAACATATCCACCACATTCTTGAGGAATACCAGAACATATTTTAAGCAACAAATGAAGTACCTCTACATTGTCAAGTAAAACACTCCATTGAACTTGTTCCTGGTTCTTCATTACCTAACACATCTATTTAAAGAAGATCCATTCTAAAAATTGAAGATATTTAGAGGAAAATCTAGGATTTGATCGACAAGGGTCATATACTCCCAATATCATCTCTTTGTGGAAGTCCAGTCATCTTAGTTCCCAAGAAATATGGTACTTGGTGCTTGTGCATCGACTATTGGGCTCTCAAGAAAATTTTAGTGAAGAAGAGATACCCTCTTCCATGGATAGATGAACTCATCGACAATATGAAAGGTGCTAAGTTCTTTACGAAACTCGACCGCAAGTCGGGATACCACCAGATTCCAATCGATTCCACTGATGTATGTAATACGACTTTCATAACAAAGAAAGGATTATTTGAATGGTTAGTCATGCCTTTTGGCTTAACCAATGCACTTGCAACTTTCATGAGATATATGGATGACCTTCTATGAACTTTGATCTGTAAGTGTGTCATTTTCTATCTCGACGATATCTTTATTTTCAGTTGATCATGAGAAGAACATGTCAAACAACTTCGACAAGTCTTCGACACTCTCCAGTAACATTGACTATATCTTAACATGGACAAATGCTCATTTGTGATGAGGAGCATCAAATATTTGGGGTATGTAATTAACTCTACAGGAATTCATGTCACCCACAAAAAGCATAGATCCTCAAATATTCACCCATTCATCCAAACATTCATGAACTAAGAAGTTTACTTGGTTTGCTGAATTTCTATCGACGATTCATACTTGGCTTCAACCATATTACATGGACATTGAATCAGTTCACAAATGGAATTGGGAAAATTGTATTCAAATGGACACCGACACAACAACAAGATTTTGAACAAATCAAAAACAAAATTTGCACTGCACCATTACTTTTGTTACCTGATTTGCATCAGCCCTTTGAGATTGAGACAGATGCATTGGACTATTCCCTCGGCAGAGTGATGGCTCAATCAGGTCACCCAGTCACATTTCATTTCTATTACTTTCAGTAATACCTTTTGAAGGTGCTCGACGTATGAAAAGGAACTGTATGCCATTGTGAAAGCTCTCAAGGAATGGAGACACTACACTCTTGGAAAGGAAACCGCCATCCTCACTGACCATAAACCTTTATAGTTCACTCCATCCCATTCAAAACTACAAACAATTCAACAAATCAAGTGGATTAATTACCTGGAATAATTTCAGTTGGTAATTAAGTATTGGAAAGGAAAAGCAAATTTCAAAGCCGATTGTCTCAACAGGCCACCCATTACTTTACTGTCTACAATGATGAGTATGCAGGGTTACGACACCACTACTTGTCTACAATTGTATTCGGTAGACTGTGAATTATCTGCAATTTATTGAAAGCACCAGATCGACACTATGTCTACTACTGACTACTTCTTGAAAGACACCTTGCTATATAAGATCGGACAACTTTGGGTACCGACTGGTGAGCACCAACAGAAGCTCATTTGGGATGAGCACTACAGCAAGACTGTAGGACATTTTGGAGTCATGGAAACACTTGTTATCCTCCAAAAGTATTTTTGTTTACCTTCACTTAAATATGATGTCCACAAGTATATTTGATTGTGTGTGGTTTGTGCCATTGCTAAACCGTCAAATCAACAACAAGGACAACACACACCCCTTCCAAATCAAAGTAATCCATGGGAATCTATTTCTATGGACTACTTAATGGGATTTCCTACTACCAAACATCATCATGACACGATATTACTAGTAGTCAACATATTTTCCAAGATAGCTATACTCATACCATGCAGGAAGACTAGGAAAGCACATAAGATTGCTCAGCTCTTATTTGACATGTGTGGAAACATTATGGCATACCGATGACCATTATTTCCAACAGCGATGTTATATTTGTCATCATAGTTTGGAGAAATCTATGGCAATAGCTCGACATGAGACTGTCTTTGTCGACATCCTTCCATCTGCAAATAGATGGAAATATGGAAGCTATAAATCGCTTAGTCATACGATTTCTTCACATGTACAACCACAAGCATCATCAAAATTTGGATGACAACCTTCCAGGCATACACCATAGCTACAATTATGCTCAACACAAATCTATGGGAAAGAGTCCATTTCATATCTGTTACGGATTTCAACCCTCAGCGCCTACTGACTCAATTAGTTCCTCAACATAGTCGAACAACACAAACTTCGAAGGATGAGAAGTAGAGAAAGCATTGAAGTTCATAGATCAAATCTACAATATCTAGAAGCAAGCACATCAGATTTTGCAACAAGCTAATGAAAAATCTAAGGCCCGACACAAAAAGCATCATATTCCTCATTCATTCCAAATTGGGGATCAGTTTTGGTTACATCTAAAGAAGGAGCGCTTCAATGGTCCATACAGATAGATGAAACATTTGCGATATGGTCCATACAGTATCCTTACACAGATTGGAGAAAACACTTTCCAGCTCAACATTCCTGCATTCCTTGGCCTACATCTAGTTTTCAATGTAGATCTACTTCAACCATACCATGCACCATTGTTGGAACAGAATGACTTGTAGAAAGAAGAACCCGAAGACATCCATCCAGATGTTCAAGAACCTCTTCTTTGAGACACCATCATGGGACAATGCATATGCAATACAAGTATGAACTCCATTCCCTTGTTTCAAGTGGCCAAAGCTGGACAACTCCCCGTGCAAGAAAAATGGTACTCTACTACTGAAGTAGACAACAAGTTTCCTCACCTGAATGAATACACAATGGAGACCATTTTTTCTTAAGGAAGGAGGAATGAACCAACCAGCAGTTGGTAGCTTTTAAAGCTTCAACAAAGTCTATAACTTCAACTAATTCACCTATTATGACTGCCTCGATGGGTCCGTCTCAACAGGTTCACCTCGACAGGTCCACCTTGACAGATTCACCTCGACAAGTTATCCTCGACATGTCCGCCTCGACAGGTCTACACCGGTTGATATTTTGAACCTTTATAACTTCTTTTGTAACAAAATGTAATGGGTAGTCACCCAAGCATCTCAGCACCCTATATAAGCATGTACACTAACGTAATATACAACAATTCTAATTCCTCCATCTTTCATGAAGAATAAGTAATAAATTGATTTGAATTCTTGCATATTGTATGTTCATATACTTTCAGTCGACCTAAGTGTATTTCCTGATTTGATGGTTCTTTTTAAATGCTTCCACCATAAGAGAGATCGACTCATTCAGTTGACTGTTGTCCCCAGTGTGCACCTGGGCATGACCTCCATCACCGGGTTTAAAGACATGCTTTCCACAATTACATATTGTTAAAAACTATGTATTGTAAATTGCAACAAGTATATTGAAAAAGGAAAATGTTTGTTGTATAAACCCTTACCCTACCAAGTATTTTTACAGTCCATGAGGATGAAGATAGGCTCATGCGAAACTTCTTTAAGCAACCTAACTCCATCTTCACATAATATCTTAACATTATAAAACCCCTTTCATATAAACGAAATAAATATTTTACAAGTCTTGCAAACAAAAGGAAAACTCACCTCTGATGAACACATAGAGGGCCAGGGGTCGGCTCCTCCTAGTTTTCCCTTATTCTCCTTTGCATACACAATGACAGAAGACCGTGAGTTAAAATTTGTATTACTTTTAACTTTTAAAAGTCAAACTTGGAGAATGATAAGGGAGGAGTTTTTTTCTTTACCCGGTTAATCTAAGCATGCTACAAAGCCTCTGCTAAATCACGAAGAAGGATCGACTTCCCTTCATAACCCACAAAAACCTATAAATTCCAAGGTTGTAATGGCAGCCATTTTTCCATTAACTAGACTTATAAACCTTCAATCAAAATTCAGGTACAATAAAAAAAATCTTCATTAACAGACCATGAAATGAAAATGAGCAAGACTGGTGCAACGCAACCATGGAGTGGTTGAGTTCCTTTCAAAGGAACAAACATCCAGACCAAATTATTGCATCCAACCCTTCTCAACAACATAAAGATGCATTAAAACCCTATGAAAAAACCATTTCTTTAGATCTTGACAAGTAGAGGGTCGAGATCCTTCGCGGGTCACAACGCATACGACAAGAAATTCCATTGAATGTGATTGGTTGCATTGTAAACTCGCAGCCAGGACCAAGGTTTAAAACCTTTTTCCAAACCTTAAACTTGATGTATTGGCATATTTTCCCTTGTACCTCCCCATAAATATTTGCATGGAGAACTTCATAAACATAGCATCCCAAAATGTGTAAAGCCCTCAGCTAAGGTCACAAACCATTGTTTTTGTGTAAAGGTTCTCACCTAGTTTAAACATGTACTCAAATATTAATCCAAGGAATGTGTTCTTGCAACCTTTTCAACATAATTAATCCTCAAACAAATATTTATTTTTTAATATAAAACCCCCTTTGCTAAACTTGTCTTGAGGGTGGGTTTAACTTCAAGGGTGAACCTTTAAGGTTAGATAGGACTAAGCCATAGGTTTAGGCTTAGGTACTAACACCAAAAACTTAATAATAAACCTAAAGAACTAAATACATCACCTTGGTGAGACTACGACACGATCATCGCTACATGAGGGAAAACGCCATGGGGGTAGGGTTGGGGGGCTTAACCTGTCATACAATATTTAAAATACATCAAGTGAAAATCACATGCATAAATTATATGTGACAACAAAAATAAAAGTGTCATGACTAATAAATTCGTGCCATGAAAAATATAAAATAAATGGTGAAGCAACATTTTTTTAGTTATGGATTTTATAGGTTTGTGACACTAAGTGCTATAAGTCTCCTTTAGGGATTAGCTACCCCAAAAGTGAATTAATTTATCATATGACTATATGTCATGGGGTAATATATCTGATCATCAGTATGTATGAAATAAATATTATGAGTATGATATCTAGGATGGATAAATAATACACATATGGACCATGCATTAATGATTTAATGATAGTGACATAAAACATAGAGAAAGAGAATTTGAATTTCCCATGCAAATGTCTCAGTGAAATCAATTTATAAAGCTTCAATAAAATATGATTTCCTGAATCAATGCCTCAATCAAAGCATTAGTTGAAATCTTAATCAATGTAGTCAGTTAAGTAAAGAATAGCTTAATGTCCATCAATGATCATGCATCAGTTAACTAAAGGGATCCATGTAAAAGTCAATAATAGAAATTGTGCATGGATGGCACTAAGAGTGAAGCACTAATGACACTTAAGTTAGCATGTTAACTAAGTGATCATAAGTCAAATACAGATTGAGTTCAATTTAGTTATCATTCAATTAAAGTAAGTTAGCATTCAGTTCAAGTCAGTTAACATTCGGTTCAAGTAAGTTAACATTCAGTTCAAGCTAGTTAACGTTCAAATCAAACCAGTTAAAAGTCAGCACAAGTCAGTACACTTTTAGTTGAAGTCAATGAACATTCAGTTAAATATAATTCAGGAAAGGAAGGGCGCAAATGTTTGCATGGATGGATTTCTAGTCATCTCCTCTGTGTGAATGCACTATGCGATGCCTTAGTGTGCTCTTAGTATGTTTACTGAGCCACCTATACACTGCCTTCTACATGATAGGGTTTTTGTCTTGTTATTAATATGCTAGTCATATGGCAAGTTCAATATACTTGCAAAAGTTGTTTCTGCAGGCCCCAATGGATCTATCTTCTCTACTATTGTGGGAATATCTCTTATCGAGCAATCTGCTTATGTGTTGAAACCATTCTCTGCAAATCTATCTATCATACTAAAATAATTGTTGGGTTTTTCATCCTCGAAGTTTGGAGAGTTTTCCTAGGGTATATCTTGTTTATCATGGTTGAATTATGGAGCTGATATATATGGTTGATTTACTAAGATGATTTATGTGGCTGATATATTTGTGAGATTTACATGTGGTTGATATATTAATGTGGCTAGTATATCTATGTGATTCACATGTGGCTAATATATTCATATGTGACTGATTTATGAGATGCATATGTCCTGAAATTGATTGATAAAAGTTTTAATGTTCAAGTTTCTCTGATTTTGCTCAAACATCAACACCTTTGTCCAATAGATCCAACCATAGCTAACCATGGTTTAATATATTCTTCCATATTCAAACATTTTTTATCATAGACAATCATCATCAATCATAGAAAAGCATGTTGATTATGGCATTCATCTTTGTAGACTTTAGTGAAATTTCCACCTTCTTTAATGGTTATGTTGCATTGCAAAATTCAAGAAGGGTTACGCTACATTGAGTTTGGTTGAGTTTGGTTGGGAATGGTTTTCTATGGTTTACAATAGTTGACATAGTTTGAATGGTTGTCACATTATGTTCTTCAAGTTTTATGTGACATTGTAATGCTCATAAAGAGTTATTCTATGTTGTGATGTTTAACCAAACTCAACATCCATCATCCACATTCAACCATAGTCAACTATAATCAACCATGTTGAACCAAATTTAACTAATATTAATGCAACATAACTTTTGCTAAATATCAAAATGCAACATAACCATTCAAAAATATTACAATTTGACTCAAATAAACCAAGATAAATATCATGATATAATAAATCTTTGGACCCTTATCATCTGATTTTCTTTGTGATTCACTCAACTACATTTCCCAACCAAATAAATTATTATTTTTTGTTTCCTTAGATTCTGCACATGAGTATTAATTGTGAATCATGTTTTTTTTTTCCACAGAAAAAAAAAATTTGTAATTTTATTTATAAAACAGAATTACAGTCTTCAGATGCACCAATATCAAATTGAATATTGTCCAT
Source organism: Pseudotsuga menziesii (assembly GCA_001517045.1). Taxonomy (NCBI): domain Eukaryota; kingdom Viridiplantae; phylum Streptophyta; class Pinopsida; order Pinales; family Pinaceae; genus Pseudotsuga; species Pseudotsuga menziesii. The sequence continues at coordinate 333,305 of LPNX010091425.1, forward strand.
TATAAAAATTGATACTTACATAATTCTTAAACCTATCCTGAAACAGATCTAAATAACTTCATACATATCTTACAAACCTCAATTACTTACATACATTATCATAGATCACACATTCATCATCATTCCCCATATAGTCATATACATATTCCTATACATATTGCTAACACAAAAAAACTTTCCTTATCAAAGAAAAAAGTTCAGTTCAGCTACAACAAACTCATTCACCTGTCCAAAACAAACCATCAACTCAAACTTCAAAGACGTATATCTGACTAGCCAGTCAAGATCATCCCCCTCATGCCCAAAAATGCATATCAATAAAAACTTGCCAAAAATTTAAGTACAACTCATAGCATGCACAACAAACTTTCACGGACATCACCAGTTCATATACAAAACCAAATACAACATCCATAAACACAGATATGACCATCTAGTCATAAACATAAACCAATGGAATCTTCTCCCAAATTTTAAAAATCCAAAGCAGTCACATAACTTTCAACATCTCGGTGTTCATTGATCTTCCAATATCCGATCTAAACATTAGATCCATATTTAGCTAATACATCTGTAAGAGAATTTATTTCTCGTTAAATATGCTTATACTCCACACACTAAAGCATGTCAGCAAATCTGTTGACTTCATGAAGAATCTGAGCAAGTTGAATATTCTAAATTCTATACTTACCAAAGACAAAATTAATAACTAGCTGGGAGTCGCCAAAAACCTGCAACTTACTTAGGTGTTTATCCAAAGACAAAGAAAGAAGAAGCTTTAATACAAAAAGCTAAACAAAATTGTTAGTGCCAAACCCCAAACCTTCTTTAAAGGAAAAATAATGACCATCAAAAATGTAGAGCATACCACCTGCTCCACAAATGTTTCGATCACCGACTGATGAACAATCAAAAGATCCCCAAGGAAAAGATTTAACAATAACTTCCTCAACAATAGATCTAATTCCTACCACAATTTTATCTTGAGTAAAATTGCTCAACGTACCCAAACAGAGAGAAGAGACTTGAAGTGGCGAGAGAGTATAATCTTCAAAATAGCTCTAGTTTGTTGCCTTCCATAAAAACCATAATACTATAATAGGTAATGACCTCATGTGTTTCACTTCCGCATTAAGACACTAGTTCTTAAGGCATGAAATCAATGAATTACCACTCCATAATTTTTTTATATTTAACTTGAATTCAAGCTCAAGCCATACACTTCTGGAAAACAGACATTCCACACCCAAATGAAAGTTTGATTCGGAATCCATTTTGCACAGATAACATCTTCTAGGTCCTTCCCTGCCCTTACTACAGATAACATCCCAAGTTAATGCCTTATCAGAGAGTAAAAACCAGTAGAATATTTTTTCCTTAAGAGGGCATTTAAATTTCCATAGGACCTTCCACCACCAAGAGTATTCCACCTCATTCCTATCCAAAATCATCTGAAGGTAACCAACGTTTGGAAAATACACCCAAGATTTAGCCCAATTCCATACGAGAATATCATCATAAAAAGATAATATGACATGACTAGCTTTAAGAATAGCCAGATATCCATTCCATAAGGTAATATCAAGATTATCCACTAATCCAATCCTATCAGTAGATAACCAACCCTACTCCAGCAACAGTCGCACCAAGGCTTCCTATATCTTTAACAAAATAAAAACCAAAGGAGTGAAGTTTACTAACCAATAAGGAGGATAATTGATGTCTCTATTTGCATCCAACCCATGGATCCAAACCAAGTCAAACCTCAACACCATTTCCAACCTTCCAAACAAGATAATTACCAATGAGATCAAAGGACCATAAAACCGCTTTCCAACATATAGAAATACATTTCTTCTGTTTGACAGAAGCTCTGATCCAGTCTAGAATAGATAAAGGATGGACATATTTCTTGATGGATATCTGGACCCACAGACCCAAACCATGTGTTCCATACACTCTTAGAAGCAAGTGCTTTGGAAAAAAAATAGGTATATTTAATCCCCAACACCCCAAAAACTTAGGGCATGCTAAAACTTTCCAAGATGTCCAATGTAATCCAAAGGAAGCATTTCTCCTAGACCATAAAAATTTGAAACATAGCTTTCTAATCTTTTCAATAATGCCCAATGGAATCCAGAAATGCATCTAGTACACCGGAATAGCCTCTAGTACAGCTTTGACAAGGGTAAGCTTACCTCCTTTGGACAACCATCGAAAGCTCCAATTTTAATTCTTTTTTCCACCTTAGCAACAAGCCAATCCCGGTTGTTTAGTAGATATATGCATGGTTTAAGATGAAATCCAAGATACTTTAAACCAGCATCAAGTTTAGCTACAGAAAAAAAGAGAAAATATTCTTTAAATAAATTAACTCCGAATCATCCACACCATAATGCAATAAGGAGTATTTTTCTTCATTTATCTGCATCCGAGATGCGTTCAAAAAATTAACCAAACCTCATATAAAGATGATAAAGATTAATCACAGCCATCATAAACCATGACAATGCCATGCACAAAAAGTACATGAGATAGCACTATGTCATTACCAAAAGATATACCATGAAAAACACCATTATATTTTGCAGCTAACAGGGCCCTACCCAAACCTTGGACAACAATTAGAATCAATAAAGAAGCAAGAGGGAATCCTTGCTTGAGCCCACGTCCTGATCTAAAAAAGGAGGATGCCGCACCGTTAACCAATAAAGCAAAAGATATAGAATTAAGACTGCTCATAACCCATGTGATAAAAGGAACAACAAAGCCCATTTTAGAAAGAAGGATCCTTAAATATGTCGAGTTAACCCTATCATAAGCTTTGGACAAGTCAATTTTTAAAACCACAGACTTCAGTGTTTTACAATGAATAGTATGAATACCTTCATGAATAACCCTCACAATGTCATGAATCTGTCTCCTAGGAAGAAATCCAAACTATTCACCAGATATGTACCTACCAAGAACCTTCCTGATACAAAAAGAGATAATCTTTCCAATAATCTTATAAATGTAATTACATAAAGAGATTAGCCTAAAATCCTTGAAAGATTTAGGAAGATTAATATTAGGAATAAGGGAAATAAGAGTAGATCTGAAAACTGCACGTATTTTTCCACTCTTCCGTGAATCTTCAATAACCCTCAAAAAGTCCAAACCTAAAACATCAAATAGAACCATGTATGCCTCCATAGGTATCCCATCTAGACCCGGGCTCTTATCATTTTTGCTTACATATAAAACATTCTGAATTTCAACCAAAGAAAGAAGTATCATGAGATCTGCATTCTCCTCAACAGTAATATATGTAGGAAAGTTCTCAGCAATCTTCATAATTTCAGGTAGCTAAATATTCTTTTCCTCCTTAAATAGAGTCTCAAAATGGTGAACCCCAGCCACAGAAACATAATCAAAACCTTCAACTATAATTCCGTCATCATCCAAAATTTTCCAAATAGAATTAGTATTCTTCTTATGATTAGCAAATTTATGAAAAAATGAAGTATTGTCATCCCCACATGTAAGACAAATGGCCCTACTTTTTTGTCTAGCTTCATGTTCCTGACCTAAAAGAATATTTCTTTTTCGAGATTCCAACTCAACCAGAGCAAATTTATCCTCCATAGAAGAAAAACTGAAACCCGACCTATTAACAAAATGAGCCAACAAAACTTCAATCTCCACTAATTCCTTAAGCTCATGTTCTTTTTTCTTAACAGACCAAGAAATAGACACTTCTTTGATATGCTTCAGATTTGCAGCAAAAAGCACAACTGCGCGATACCAGAGGAGTATCCACATAAGCAGACCAAGAAGATTTTAATAATGAAACAAAATCCTCATCTAGTATTCATTGAGAATTGAATTTGAAAGGGATACGGGGTCCTAAATCCTAATTCAAAATTTGAAGGAAAACCAAATGATGATCTGAATCCCCACCGTAGCTAACCCATTACCTAAAATGAAGATCTAAATCCAAAAGATCAACAGATACAAGCATCCTATCCAATATTTTACAGATGTTTTCACAACCTACTCTTCTATTAGACCAAGTAGGTACTAATAAATTCGGAGCAATATCCACCAGACCAAATCCGTCCATCTTCAAGGTGAAAAAAACAGACAAATTATCCACTCTATCCCTATCCCCCCAAATCTCTGAAAAACCTAGAGAATAGTTCAAATCCTCTCCTAAAATCAACTTAGAACAAATAAGACAATCCACAGATAAAAGATTGTTCCAATACCTTTCCCTATCCAAATAAGGAGCATACACATTAACAAAGCACAAAGTCTCTTTAAGTTCTATGGAATAAAGGGAAGCACATAAACCAGAATCCACCGCCCACGCATTTAGCAGTTGGACAAACTGATCCCTCCAACCCAAAAGAAGACCACCAGATTTCCCTTTGGAATCCACCGAAACAAATACCCATCCAACTAGCAAAGATTCCAACTCACTAGCAAGAATTAGCCCATCACCCATACATTCTTGAAGAAATATAACATCAATAAGCTGATCTACAACCAGCCTACAAACCACTAGTTGTTTTGCCAAACTAGTTGACCCTCTACAGCTGAGAGTCATCACGATCATGATAAAACCCTAGAATGGGAAAACACTGCTCTAAGTGCCCCAGATTTTTGTTTAGACGAACACACTGATTCCACAACAGAAGGTAGGTCACCAAGATCTTGACAAATAGATATAGCAGGAAGGCTTCTAACACCATTTTTTATCCTCAAAGAATCAACAAAAACCTTGGTGCTATACCGAAGGAAATAACTTGCATCCCTAGCAGAACAAGTTTTAATAGGAGATACAAACCCTAACCCCCCCCAAGGACAATTCAGATGGAATGAACTCGCATGAAGAAATGGCATTTGAGAAAGAATCATATGAATTCTTCAAAACCTTATTCAAAAGATTAGAAGCCATCGCCAAATCCGAAAAGGAGGATAAACATAGTGGTTTAAGTGCACCCAGATCCAAGACCTATATGTCAGGGTCTAACCCTAAACCATCTAGGGAAGGGACCACAGGGGGAGAAACCGCCAAAACAGCACACGACAAGTTAGCAAGATCAAAATCAGACACAACATCCTTCTTGATCCTCCATTCAGTTTTAGCCTTTCAACCATAACCAAATTTAAATTTCTTATTAAAAGAAAAGTTGCACTCAGAAATAACATGTCCATATCCATGGCACCTATTGCACTGAAAGGGGACTCCTATATAATCTAGATGCTGGCTGAAAACCGAATCACCTCTCTTAATCATAATGTCAACAGCTAAACCATTACACACATCTAAAAGGACAAGAACCTTCCCCAAACAACAAATGCCAGGCTCACGAAAAGATAGGTCTGCCTCCAAAAAAGTTCCCAAAGCATTACCCACCAGTTTGAAAAATTCCAAAGACCAATATTCGAACAGAAGATTTGGCAATTTAACCCAAATCGGCATAGAGTCATACCTTTCAATATGTGGGTCGAACAAAGGCGTCCACCTCTTCAGCAAGAGACTAGAGCTATCCCATCTCCATGAAGTTGATAGTACAGTGACAGCATCCAAATCCGAATGGAATTTGAAAGCAATACATCCCCGCGAAAGCATGTAAACCTTAGGGCTTAAAGAAACCGTCTCCTTCCAAGTTTCAAAAACCCAATTCTTAACACCAGTTGTGCTAACTCTACGGCCCCGAACCGACCCACCAGAGTAAGGGTGTTTGTTAAGACAATATCGTTCAGAGCATCGTCCTTACCGACAACCAGTAATAAAGGATTATCAGACTTAGGGATAACATGTTCGAACGCTCTCTTCTGACGATCTTCATGAACATGTATCCTCAACACCCTTGAACTCAAAAGGCCAGGCATGGCAAGCCCACGAGCAACATATAACCCCTCTGCCCTTGAAATATGTTGACCAAAAGATACCTCACCAGGAGCAGACCCTAGAAACGGTTCATAAGTTAATGCGACCGCCATAGGTATAGATACACTAACCTTGGCTGAAAGATCGAGATCCTTATCAACAAAAGGCTCATTAGTCCGAGAAACCGACAAACCCTCCCCATACCAAGAGAAAACAAGCACAAATGAATCAGCCTCCGGCAAACCAATCGACAGAAAACCAACACCAGCAACATCCATATGTTCAAGAGCTTTAACAGGAAGTCTCCTCTCATCATGCGAACAAGCAGGTATTACCGAACCATCCCCCAACTCCATGGGAAATGCAAAGCGTATTAATCAAAATCTTCATCAGACAACAAATCTTTACGAAATGCCGAAGCCGCACATACAGGAGAAACCTTCGAAAAACCCCTGCTCGTTGGAATAAAAGCTCGCCAGCCTTTGGGCAAAGTACGGGCGAGAACCTTAATGTCTCGAAGAGACATTTGCGAGACGTGGCGTGAAAAGAATATCCCAGATGTAAAAAACCCGAGACGCAAGAGCCCCAAAGATTACGAAGTGTAATCAATATTAATCTAATCCTAATCCTAACAAAGGGAAAAACAATTACAAAGAAATCCAAACCCTAATCACTCCCTAAACCCCAATGAATACTGTCCTTATTTATTCAATAATATCACATGTTTTCCGTGAAAAAGTATTCTAATTTTTAAAATACACATTTTCTATAAAAAAAAATACATTTTATTTTTTAAAATATCTTGGAAACTTTGTAATTATTTAATAAACTTTTCAGAAGTTTTGGGCGGCCTAAATCACTGAGAGATATTCGGAGCCTCGAGGAGAACCTCTGACTATTTCCTCTGAAGATGAGTTTTGCTTTTTAGCCGATAACAATTGAAACAAAAAATTATTGATTTATTGCATAGGATTTTGAATGTATTTTTTTTAAATGATCACATATGAAAAAGAGAAAATTTATTGAATAATTATGCAGTTTTTGTATGTATTTACAAATAAAAGTCACATATAAAAGATTGGAAAAGATAATTTTATTAATTTACGGTTTTATATAACTTTATAAATGATTTTTATAATTTATTTTGAAATATTTTAAATATTTTGGATTTTTTTATAAATATATTTTCTAATTTGTTTATGTATATTATAAATGTTTAAAAAATATTGAAATGAAAAAATTTTATTGTTTGAAATACAAAAGAATAAGTTGCAAATATTAGATGAACCAATCAACATTAAGATTGCATTAAAAATAAACTTGACGGGGTATAATATGTTCTTAGTAAATGTCATCATAATAGAGTGAAAATTTTGATTTTAAAATTTAAAAAAAAATAAGCTAATTTAAATTATAAATTATAAATTATTTTAATTTTTAAAATAATTTAATAATAAAAAATTTAAAAATGTAATTTTTATAGTTTTAATATTAATATAAAAAGAAAAAACAGGTTATTGCAAGTTGTAATTTGCAAAATAAAAAAATAAAAAAATACAACTTCATTATTGAAAATAGAATTACATTTTCTATATGATAGTTATGATATAAATATGTGCATATCTACTTAAAACAAATATTCAACTATATCTATCTTACTAATGCATGGTATACTAAGTATGTATTAAACATCATCAGCAAAACTAGGCCTCGGTTACCCTCTCTCCTAGGTCTTAATTAGCTTACATCTCAATTTAATAGTCAAAAGAGAAACAAAAAAACACTTCAATTCACATATTTGTTCAAGAGAGAAAAGAGCCTGTGTTTAAACTTCTTCTTTCCTCATTATTCTGGCATATACTACCAGCTCTAGTCTTCACTTACATTTATCAAACTTTGCTATATAGGATATTGTAGTGCCCATAATTAAAAAAACAGATCCTCATAGTTAAAGGATTAGAGGATTATCAAAAATCTCCACATACAATGCATTATGCCCTCACATATAGACATCATAAAACCAAACAAGGAGTATGTGGGTATTCATTTACCCTTGTAATCCATTTTACTAATACTTTAGAGTCACCAAAAATCTGGAGCTTCTTTATGTCATGTTTCTTTGCTAGCCACAACAAAAGTCTAAGACTACTTATTTATGCAAAATTGTTTGTTCCTTTTGAAACAAATCCAAATCTTCTTGGATAAATATAATATCCCCCTTGTTCCACATCTACGTTTATCCCCCATAGATGCCCCATCAAAATACTCACAAGGAAAAAAGTCACCAAATACTTTCTCAACAACATGCCCATCTTTAACTATATATTTCCGTGTGGATAGAACTAATAATTCTCAAACTTGGATATGCACATTGAATAAGTGGAATATACCTACCTTAAAAACAACTCACATTCCTTGCTAACCATATACCCAACAAATAATTAGAAAGAAAGATCTATAATTTATAAGAGTTTCAATTGAATTCCAACTCTTAAGACAATCTTCTGTCATACCCTCAAGCCAAATAATGGTCAAATTAATCATCTTCTCAATTTCATATCAGATTGTCTTTGCAATTAAACACTTAATTGCTACTTAATTATTAGTTTCTCCCCAATTTTGGGTAAATAACCCCTTCATAAACTTTATAAATATAAATATAAATATATATATTATAAAGCATAGCAAACTAAAACTTTCATTTTCTCTTTTTCTTTATAAAACACCCAAGCCAAAACTTTATTCTCTATTTTTTTTATCTGTAAAAAACTGAAGCTAAAACTTTATTAAAGAAAAATCACATTAAAATCTTTAATTGAAAAAAAAGATGTATCTCCAAAGTGATCTATACAATGTGAATTATGTTTGTGTGTATGTGAGAATTATGTTTGTGCACAATGCATCTATACAAGTAAGTATATTGTAAAGCCTTTTGTTTGGGATGTTATTGTTAAGAAAAGTAGAGAAGGTTTTGGTAAATGTTATCTGTGTAAATTGAATGTTGAGTCTAATCATCATCTTGGTGTGGAATGTCTTTTCACACAGAGTGTTTGGATGAATCTTGAGGATAAATTAAGAATTAACAATCTTTGGAGTGGGGATTATGTGAGTGATTGCATGAAGACATTGTGTCTTAATTTGGAGTTCAAGCATATCAAATCTTTACCGATTATTGTTTTGTGGTTTATTTGGAAAGCCAAAAACCTGAGTTGCTTTGAAGATCACCCTGATACCTTCTCAGGTATCCACTTTCAGCTTGGGTCTATTGAGATCATTTCCACGGGACAATTTGGTGGTGAATATCAGATCAGTTGACGTTGAAAATATTCATAAAACATACCCATGGGGTATTTTGATGGCTCTGCAGTTGGTGACCCAAAAATCTGTGGAGCTGGAGGTATGCTTTACATTTCTCATTAGCATTATTTTTCTTTTAAGGCTGGTTTAGGGATTGGAACTAATAATTTTGCAGAGATTTGTGCATTAAAGCTTTTACTTACCTTGATTAGGGAGAAACATATTGTAAAAATCTAGATATTTGGTGATTCGCAGTTAGTCATTAATTGGGCTAATGGTAAGTTTCAATTGTTGAATTTATAGCTTGCACAGGTTCTTAGTGAAGTTAACGACTATCATATATGTTTGAGCATTTGGACCTCAAGCACATCTATCGTGAAAGAATTCACGTGCAGATGTTTTAGCTAAAGTTGGAACGTTGGTTATGGGTGGTTATTTGTACATCAAAGAGTTTCGATCATCTGAAATTAATGAAAGTTATCAGCAATTTTGAATAAGCATGGACCTGTGGACTTGCATAAGTTCTATTGATGTTTTGGTATACTTGGTGTTGTTTGTTTTATGATAGATATGACAACACATTCCATGTGAACATATATCTCTTCAGTGATTTGTGAAGGAGTGTTGATTATATATTGTATGTTTCTATGATCTGTATGTAAGACAATGATTTTCTGTATTAAATGTATGCTACGATCTGATATGTATAGATAAATACTATGATCTCATGTAAAAAGCTTCTGCTTTGAAGATTATTCTGATAAATTTTGTGATAATAGACCGTTTTGATCCATTCGAACTATTTTTTTTTCTGTGGAAAAAAAATATTGTAAACCATGATATAACAATCATAGCCATTTCAAATATTTATTTGAAAATATATATTAAAATAAATTTAAAACTAGTGACCTCAAACCATCATCATGATTATGATTAGTATTATTCTTTTTAATAATGCTTTTGTCTGAGTAAACACGTCATTGACTTTCGTAGAATATTGAATTAATTTTATAATTATTACAGCGAATTTGTACTCATATTTTTTTCTTTCAATTTTAAAATTGAAAGGCCTAAGCTTCCTCTTCAAAAGATCTTATTGAAAACTTTATTAAAGTCGTAGAATATTGAATTAGTTTTATAATTATTACAATCGAAACACCTACTCTTCAATCGATCCTATTCAAAACTTTATTAAAGTCATATAATATTGAATTAACTTTATAATTATTACAGTGAGTTGTATGCATATTTTTTCTTTCAATTTTAAAATTTAAATACCTACTCTTCATCATCAATTAATATTATTTCAATACTTTATTAAGAAAGGATTCTTATATTTAGGCAAAAAAAACATTCAATACTTGACTATTTAAATCTTCTGCTAATTTTATTTCGTAGACTTTAAGCGATAAAAACATGGTTATTCTTCAGAATAAATGGATGAGGTGCCGTCAGAACGCTATAATTTATTTTCTTTTAAAGGTAAGGAGGAATTAGTTACTTTCTAAAAACTATTAAGAAAGATATATTTTTAAGAATTTGAACCTTTAAAACGAAGCCAAAATTTCTATGAATGATAGAAAATAAAGATGCGGTAAGGTGTATTTGTTTTAATAATTTTAAGAAAGGTGAAGAATGTGTTGTACCTTTTTTTTAAACGGTTTTAGATTTTTTTTCCATTTTTTAAAATAAAGAATTAATTAAAAGTAATATTAATAGATCAATAAATGGTTGGTATTTGAAGGGTTCTATTTGGTAGGTGGGATAGGTTTAAGATTTGGTGGTGAAAGGAGACACCACAAAAATCTAAAGGTTACTATGACTTATATTAAATCTACAAGTGATTTTAAGGAAAAAGAAAGTATATATATAAAATAGATAACAGTTCATTGTAACACATTCAATTAAGTATAATTTATAACTCAAAACTTACTTTTATACATATATGACTAACATATGGTATTACTACCACTATTATAATGTAGATACAAATGTCACACACATGGAAGATGAACCTTCAACAACTATGCTCATCTAGAGCTCATATTTAATGCTTTAGAACTTGATGAATTAGCAACCAAACGACTTCTCTTTTTTACCCTTTTTTGTTGTGATGTGTGTTGCACATGCATTAATGTAGATGCATTTTTTAGGTCTAGGGATGCATGGATTTTTTAATTATAATCCTCCTTTGGTGTGGACATTCTTGTCAGGATATAAAGAAGAGTTGGTATCAAAATAATGTTAACAATTTTTCCTAGAGGTATCCCCTTCTTGTTTAATGATAGTAATTCTAGTCCAAAAATAAATTAATTTGAATTATCTAGATGTGCATTTCTCTCTTTCACTAGCATTTTTTGGAAAGACGTCACATATTCATCATACAGTATCAAAGATTCAATCAAAGACCTACTCTCATCACATTGTTGGTTACTTAGGATTCAAGTTATAACCAACAATCATCTAGTAAAAACATCCTAGGACAAACTTTTAGTGTAGTGCCACACTCTGATGGTATAAGTTCATTTGGGTTTTTGAGGTCACACTCCCACTACCATAATTTCCCTCTTCAGCTCATGCACTAGCTTGAACACTTTATCATTAGCTAGATCAACATTCCCTCCACTAGACACATCATGTTCTAGGTTATTTTAGATTTGTCTCCTTCTTGCACATGTTCTTTATTGTTTCAATCTTTCCCTTGAAATATACCCTACCATAGTAGTTAAAATGGCATGCACTATGAGAAAACAAGTCACATCAGAATGGTTCAACAAATTGCTCCAATGGGTGGACACACCATATTTACCCTCCTTATGATTTCTAGAGACACATGTCACCCAATGCAAATATCATGGAAATCTAAATGGATAAAGACTTGATGATTTGATCGACTACTTTCAAACATTTTTTTCAAGTTTCTTATGTGATGAAAGAGGAACATGTGGTACTTGCTAGAAATCATCTACCATGCATTTTGTATTTCCACTACCACCCAAGTCACACCAAACTCTATCCTTTAGTTAGATGCACTATTATAAAACCCTAATTTTTTTTTATCTATCTAGATATCTCCATGACCTTATATTATGAAGATGGTTTCAGCTCCATCAATAGCTCAAATTATATTTTAAGTAGTATATTACCATCTTCAACAAACTTTATAATCAACATCATATTGATACTGAAAAGGTACTTATTATCAAGTTTGACACTCTCTAACTATTAGATTTGACATGATTTTTTTTTTGAGAGATCTACTTTCAATTACGTGTTTGTCTGTCCTTTATCGATTAAGACCATGGTCACCTAAGAGATCCACCTCCATGATCTACATTTTCCATCACCACACCATAATCTTAGGGATTTGTTTCCCTACATTTGTTCTCCTGCATGCCACATAACACCATGGTGACCATATCACACACCAACCCCAAATCTAAATCTATGTCTCCCTCTTTTAAGCCCTTAATGATAGCACATTACCCCATATAGTGTGGCCCGTTACCCCCTATATTGTGGTGCATTACATATTATTTATTTCATACTAGGTCTATTAGTGGGTCTATTAGTTTTTATTGTACACCTTTGTCTCCTCTATACAAGAAAAAGATATTCTCATGTTAGTCATCATTGTATCTTATCTTGTCTCATGTACTTAGTACATTGTGTAAGGAGGTTCCTTCCTCGAAGAGGATTGATATTTATATCTATTCTATATTTTTAAGCCATGGATTATGCTCTTATTTTCTATTTCTGCTCTTTTATGATGTTTTTGGAACTTTATTGCATAACATTTGGTATCATAGCTCTTTCCTCGAGACTGGCTTCTACAAAACAAGTCATGTTGGAATTTTTAGTACAACTTTTTTTCTACAAGGATTCAAAGTTCAAGGTTTAAAACCCACTTCTAAAACAATAAGAGATATCTGCAGCTCAAAATCAAGGTCCAGATCCCTTAGATTTTCGTAGATAATTGTGGAGGAATCTAGGGTTTTTTACTAGTCCAAAACCTAGTCTAAAATAGGTGTTCTAGGGAAAAAGGTCATATCTTAGCCATCCGAGATCCACATTGAGTGCGACTAGTTGCATTTGAAACACAACAGAGCACGGTTTTTGCAGTGAAGTTTCATATACATAAGTGAAATATTGGACACATGGCATATAGTACAAGTTTTTTCTTCTAGATAAGCCAAAAATAAGAAAATTTGGTAGATTTGCACTAATTTTTTGTGGGCACGTCCAAATTAGGAAGAACTGTGGCATTGGAAAGAGGACAAATTAGGGTACCAGAGACCGAAGTTTAAATCCCATAGGAGCCGACATTCAAATTTACCTCAATTAGAAGTTGACCCAAAAACAGTCTTCTAATTAGGGCTTGAAAAAGGTACGCCATTTTGCATTTGAATAGCTTTGAGTAGAAGAATCTATTTCTGGTAAACCCTAGGGTGGCACATCTATTTATTGTTCAAAATTCCACAAAAAGGAAGTGGAAAGAATCACACTCCACTCAAACCCATAGAGGATTAATCCCCGAGATACGATGAAATGGAAGGCATATCTTTTAGAGTGTCAAAGTTGGAAGATATGATTCAAGAAAATGTGAAAATTGGTGACTTGGGTAAATTGGAAAATATGATGACTAGTAAAGAGGATCTCAAAAGGATGGCTAGTAAATGGGGATCTCAAAGGGATGGCTAGAAAAAAAGATCTTCAAGGATTAAAGGAATTAATGAAGGATATAAAACATAGCTTTAATCGTCATGTAGAGGATAAGGAGGAAAAAGAGGACTTATTCCTATCATGTATGGAGAAAATTGAAAAACAATTGGAGATCAGGAAGTTCGAGTCCTCAAAAGTTAAAGACTCACTACGATGTCATGGGTTCAATGAATAAGTCCCAAGGAATTACTTTATCCCCAAGGTTGACATGATAAAACAGCAAGGATCCAATCACATGAATTTTTCATATGGATCAATTCTTTGATCTACACCAGGTTCCTACTTTGCAAAAGATAACTACTGTATACTTATATTTAGAACCTGATCAATTTGTATGGTATCAATGGATTTGTGACCATAAAAATGAGTCTATTATCTCTTGGTCTATATTAATAGAATAATTGATTGAACATTATGGGGATATAAATAGAAACACCTTTTTTAGCTAGTTGGTAAATCTCAAGTAAAAAGGTTCAGTTATAGAGAACATCAAGCAACTTCAACAACAAAGTCTCAGAGCGAAGAATATTTTAGAAGATAATTAGTTAAATCTCTTTATTGAAACATTGAAATATAGAATTCAACTCGAGGTTCATCTTTTTGAATGATCATCCCGAGAGAAGGATTTCATGATGACAAGGAAGGATGAAAGTAAAAATATTGCAATGACTACTAGAAAGGCCTTCTCCAACACATATAGAGAAAATAATATTCCCTCTTCTAAACTACCACAAAGGTTGACACCCAAACAACTAGATGAAATAAGAGAAAAGGGATCATGCTTTAATTATGAAAACAAGTATAGTAAGGGACATAAGTGCGGTGAGAAAAAATTACTCTAATAGATTTTTAAGAGGAAGAACCAAAAGAGCATGAAGCATCTCAAGAAGAGGTGGCTTTAGAAGAAATAAAAGATGATACTTTCGAAGAAATTACTCCCACCATATCTTTTCATGAATTGGATGGAATTAGAACTCCTGAAACTCTCATGATTGAGGGATACATAAAAAATAAGAAGGTAAGAGTGTTGATTGATTCCGGTAGTACTCATAACTTCATTCACTTTAAATTAGAGAAATTTATTAATTCGTTTCGATATCTAGCACCATAGTTTCATGTAATGATTGAGATGGAGGAACTATACATTGCTCAGGGAAATACCATAATATCAATCTATCTATGGGGGGATATGTATTGAATAGTACAATGATTACTATCCAAATGGATGTTGTTGATGTTGTCTTAGGTGTCATGTTTGTGCTAAAGTTAACTCTCGATTGCAAGAGAGCCAATCTTAAAACATTATTAAGATCTAAGGCTTGGATAAAATCTGAATGGGTTTGGTTTTTAATAACAGAAGAGGAAATTGAAGGGGTGGATAAATGATTAAGACTAAAACACAAAACTATAAGCATATGAAAGAAAAAGGTAAATGATATGAAAACATATGACTACAAATAGTAGGTATGTATGAGCCCAATTGTGAATCAACTATATAACCAAAGGTAGTGGATTATACAAACAATTGATAAAATGCATCTAAACATGAAAATATTCTATGTAAAAGTAAATACAAATATAAATTTTGTTGTTGCATCCCACTCCCCTCTCCCCAAGGGGAGGGTGTGACCGTGCTACTCTGATACCACTATGTACATGTACCCATGTTCCCATACACCTGACTGATATGCAAAATATAAAAATTCATTTGTTTCTTCTTCTTTAAGCATAGCCATGGGTTTTGTTCATCCTTTAACATTCATTTTGTAGCTTAAAACCACTATAACAGTCATTCTGCAGCTCACAGATCCATTCTGTCACCAGAAAAGTCATTTCTGCATTGAACTTGACTATTGCTCCTTCTTCCTTCCGCATTCCTCAATGCGTCTTGCGGAAGGCAAAACTCTGCAATTCTCCACTGTGATTTCTCACCTTTTCGCTTTCTGCTGTGGACATCCGGTAGCAGGAACTTAAGATACAACAAACTC
Organism: Pseudotsuga menziesii; assembly: GCA_001517045.1. Lineage (NCBI taxonomy): Eukaryota > Viridiplantae > Streptophyta > Pinopsida > Pinales > Pinaceae > Pseudotsuga > Pseudotsuga menziesii. Next base: position 349,193 of record LPNX010091425.1, read on the forward strand.
AATTATTATCATTCTTCCTTCCGCATTCCGCTATGGAATTCGGGTAACGAAAACCTAAGATGCATCATCACCAATGATTCACCTTTCACTTTCTTCTTTCTGTCTTCCATTGCAGACTCTGGATCACGGAAAAGCAAAAAATACTTACCTTTATATTTTAATTTCCTGATTTCTTCTTTTCATGTTCTGCATTCCACAGGAGGACTTCGAGGTGCAGAAATCCAAAAATAATTTCCTTGTTTAACTTCTCTTTCTGCCTCCTACCTTATACCTTCCGTAAGTGGATTTTGGGGTACAGAAATCCAACATTTTTCCTTATTTATTTATTTTTTATTTTTTTATTTCTGCCTCCCTCATTCCACCTTTCGTAGGAGGATTCCGGGATGCGAAAATGCTTAAGTCAGATACATTCTAACTCTGTAACCAGGCTTATATCCTCCACAAATTAAGGAAAATTCATCGGAAACCAAAAGAATATGTAGATGTAAAATGCAAGAAAATATAACAAAAGTAAACTCTACTTGAACGTTTAGCAAGCATTCAACACATTCCTAATAATTATTAAACAAAATACATTGCAGAATGTAAACAAAGAATACTTATCTAGAAGATGAAGTTGTCCCGCAACTAGCTATGTCACTGCAACATTCCACCCATTCATAGGCTAGTTGTGTTCATCAATATCTCAACACAACTGCCACCCCTGAGCTAGGCATGATTTCCACAAGGAACTAGGGGACAAAAGGCTCACACATAGACAGAAGACATGAAACACAACCAAGAAAACCTGCTGTTGGGTTTATCAGGTTGTTCATCCAAGCCAACATATGATTGGGTTTATCAGGATGTTCAACCAAGCCAGCACACCGTTGGGTTTATTGGGATACTAAGGTAGTGGTTCACAAATGGCCAAAGGTACATAAGGACACAACCAATCCAACTAACAGTTGGGTTTATCAGGTTGTTCATCCAAGCCAATATACGATTGGGTTTATCAGGATCCAGCCAATCCCATATGCAATTGGGTTTCTCAGGCTTCTAGCCAAGACATTCTACATTTGGGTTTCTCATACTATTAAGGAAGTGGAAAGGAAGAATTGCTAAGCTAGTGATCTCATTCATAGAGCTAGGGACACCTCCATCAGATCTATCTGGTCTGGCATCCACAATACCTACACACCAACCACAAGGAAGTATCCCATTCTATGATACACAGTCTCTTGAGCCATACCTTCCCTTCTAGTTCTCTTCAGGGCATGCATAGAAGATTCACCAACCAATATTGTCCTTTTTTGAGGTTCCTCTCTTCACTAGGTTTATCAATCCCATTCTGCATCTCTTCCACTCCTAATTCTTGCGTACATTTCAGACCCAAACCAGGGTTGACATAACAACAAACCATAAGGTAACACAACAAAACAGGGTTCCACTCTATAACACAGACAACCAGGGTTCCATGCAACTCTGCAATACAAATAAATAAGGTTCCAGCCAAGGATAGATGAAGAGATACACTACAGAATGAGAAACAAATGCCTATGTTCGATGAGGAAGAACGAACAATGGAGAACTCTCAATCCCTTCAGAAAAATGAACCATTCTGGCGATTGAGGGATAAGGAAGGAATGAACTTGGGCACACATTTCCTAGGTGATTACTTGCCCCATAAGAAATAATACGTGTTCCCCCATGCTGCATGTTTTTCGAGGCATGAAATGGACTGCCATGCCTCTCCCTGCCCAAGGAATTAATTGCCTGAACCAACTTCTGGAAGAATTCAATGATTGAGTGCAAAGGACAAAAAGGGTAGATAAGGATTTATGGGTTCTCCCATTGACATTTGGACTCACTCTATGTCTTAGGGGTTTGAATAACTCCCCTCCTCATTCCTTGTGAAAGCATGCCCCCGTCTCTTTCGTTGCAGTGCATTGTTAGTTGTGGTAATTTATTAAATTGCATATGTACATGATATCTCAAAATATAATGTTCTTGACTAGCATGAGAAGCATAGGAATCAATTCTAATCGCTTATACATAAAACACAAAATAAATGGCAGGGACTTGGCATTGAGCTCCTTGCCATGATTCAATAACAATATTTACATCATGTACAATTTTAATACCATGGGGTCAAAATCGAGGTGTTACATTCCCCTCCCCCTTCATTAGCACTATCCTCGATGCTCTGCAAAATTGAACAAAAATGGAAGTGCCAATATCATGGCATCGGGCCAATGCCTCCCACGTAGCCTGATCAGGACCATAGTTTTTCCACTGCACCTTTACATGTCCAATGGCTTGATTCCGAAGCACTATGACCTTCTTTTTGAGGATGCACAATGGCTTGTTTTGGAACTCTCCATTGGGTTCCACGTGGATCATATCCTAATTAACCACATGGTTATGATCATGTACATATTCCTTAAGCAAAGAAACATGAAAAACATTATGAGCTCTAGTGCTAGCAGGAAATGCAAGTCTATATGCAACTGGCCCTATTCTTTCAAGCACTTCAAATGGCCCACAATATCAAGGTGAAAACTTGGCACAACTCCCAAGCTTCAATGAACTCTTCTTTGGCCTCACTCTAAGATCACTAGTACAAAATGAGAAATTACTGACTAAAAAATGACTAAAATCAAGCTATAAATGACTATTTTTTAGTTGGCGACTAATTGTAGCTAATTTCTGCTATTAATTTGACTAAATTAGTTTTTTTTCACTTAGTCATTAATAACTTGACTTATTACTCATTGATTTTGTCATTTACAGTCAATGATTTAGTCATTGGTTTAGTCACGGATTTAGTCACAAATTTAGTCATTGATTTAGTCACTGATTGCAATAATTAATGGCCAAATATATGAATAAATAACCCACTAGATGATAAAATATTAATGACTAAGCCAAATATGACTAAGATATGGTAAATTAGCTACTAATAGTCATATATATGCGAATTTAGTCATTTTTGTAGTCACAAATTTATGATAGGGAACTAATGAATCAAACCACCAACCTCCTGCCTATAATTAGGCAGGTGCTCTACCATTGAGCTAGCACCCTTTAAGAAGTTGTTATTTCTTGACAATGATGATATTTAAACACATTTTGCATCATTCAAGCATACAAAACATTACAACTGATTTTACCACACATTGATGGCCTTCCCTGTCCCTCTATAAACTCTTTGGACCCCATGGACCAATATTATACTTTGATGTTTCCAAATCCATCCCTAAAAACACCTGTTTATTGTTGTACGCAAATTTTAATACCATTCTCGCGTATATACATGGATATTGACCTCATCGGGATGTGTGCATAAGTACAAATATTTTGGGAGTTTTCCTTGATGTGTGTCCGAACCAGTTGTCTCTTGGCCTTCCATATGCCTTGATATCACTCGTATTTGACCCTCCATTACCCATTTGGATTGATATATAAGGAACCCCTTGGATACATTGAAGGAGAGGAATTGAAGAGCAAGAAAACTATAGTCCATTGTTGTCGTAGCTTGCTTATACTTAAGTCTGCATCCCTTTGTCCCTTTGGAGAACTTTGTGTCATTCCCAAGTTTTCCTTTGCTTGTGAGATTTCTATCGAGAGATGGAAGATTGAGGTGGTGGAGGCATAGGTGGAGGACTCAGTTTCTCCGATTCGCAGATGTGCCGACAGAGGTTGTCACTTGTGTAATCTCCGATTTGATTAATAGAAATATATTTTCCTGTCCAATAATGTGCATTTAAATGAAGATTGATTCCATGGATATGTTTAATTTCTTATACATTGTTGATTATATATGATAGAGTGGATCTAACACCATGTTATATAGCATGATTGTCTTGTTTGTTGTTGTCGAGAGACAATTTCTAACACAAGTGCGATTGGAAAAAGCTCAACTGGGATCTACTTCAACCATGCAGAATAAGGTATGATTCAATATCCTTTAGTGTGTTATCAGGAATATATCACCTTTTGCAGATAGAAGCTGTTCCTCTGGTCTAAATGGTTCAGATCCAGAACAAATGAGTAACAACTAGGTTGAAGAATTTCCCTGGAAACTCTTAGATTCTTGGAATAAAATCTCTGATGGAAGACCTACAGACCTGCAAAATATCATCAAACATACAACAATATCAAATATACCAGAAAACTATCCATAGATCCATATCAGTGACTAAGGAATCTGATAATACATATGTGAGATTATAACAAAAAAAATATATGGGAAGGAAATCAACTTTGCATTAATAGATGAATGAAAGAGCTTACAACAGTTTTTCCTAAGTGTTAATGCATTCCTTCACTAGACTAACATGTCTTCCCCGATGGCTCCAACTTGCTCCTCTATGCTCTCTAATGGATTAGGCTAGGATGTTAATTCAGCAGCATAACTTTACTCTTTTCTTCTCTCCTCAACCATGGAGTATGAGCTTGGTTTTATAGGGCTCAAAAGGATAGGAATGGTTCAGAAATAGGTGGGTGAGGTGGCCATGAAATCCTCAAAGCATGGATCTTGAGCTTAACTGACCCAGGTGAGTAGGGATAAGGATAGAGACTAGTCTTTTGTTCTAGAAGCTTCGTGAAACCTCCCTTTTTCACTTTTTACTAAGGGGACCGCTTATACTCCCTTATTGCAGAGCGATGCAAGGTGAGAACCGCACCAAAGATAAAGGTTAAAGGCGATGGAACTGCCTGGTTTCCACATAACTTAGATGGTGCTCCATAAGGTCCTGCTTATATGCTTAAGGGTAAAAGCGGTGCTGGATTTTTGTATGTTAGGATCAACATCTAGAGCATTGTTGCACTTCAAGTTTGGGGTTTGAGGGAAAATAAAGATGTTAGAGATATTATCACATGTTGGTGACAGGATTTGGGTGTAACATAGTGTTAGATGTTTGGTTTTTCTTGCATATTGGGAAGGGATTGATTTCTGCGATTTATTTGTCTGTTGTGGTACACCCCAAGCCATAGGAAGTTTCTCTCTGTAATAGAATTGGCGACCATATTGGGGAGGTTCCTAGTTGTTTTACTTTGGGGGTTTTTGGCATTCAATGTACTTGAATTGCTCTGATTTCTATGTTTCTATGTAAGTTCCGGGGGCATGCTTTCCCAGTAGGGCCCGGAAGAAGTAAACTTTGTCTCATCTTGTATGTTTACCTGATTTTTCTCTCGTTTTCTTCCTGTATGTGGGTTTTCCTTTCACAGTCACATGTACTTAAGGGTTTTCTTGGAATAGTCGCGTATGTATGTAGGTTTACTGAGAACAGTCACATATGCATTGACTTTTCATTTATTGGGAGGATTAAGTGTTGTTGGGTGAGTTTGGATGATTGCTCAGTCTTCTTAGATGCTTATGGAGTCTGTATCCACCCCTGTTTCTGACCGGAGAGTTCTTTTAGTTCAATTTTTGAAAATGTTATTATCATTCATTTTCTACTTTTTTGTTTTGAGATTAGTGCATTAGGTATCTTTTACCTTGGTGATTTGCTTGGATGCTATTTGTGAATGGCTACAAAGTCTAAGGGTGGTAGAGTCATCTTTTTTCTTTTATATCTCATTTAATTCAAAAATACAAAAATATTTTGTTTTTGCATAGTTATGCATTACTTGCATTTTGCATTAGCATGGTACTTGCATTAGGTTTTCATGGTGAATTATAGTCAAATTTTCATATAGGAATGATTGCATATACATTTGATGGAAAAATTTTGCACTTCACATAGTAGCATACCCTGTTTTTCATTCTACACAATGCATTTGCATTGATTGTTAGGTGTGCATTTTAATTCTTGTTGGGTCATAACTTCAATAGTTGCACATCCATTTACCCTTTGAGTAATACATCCAATTAAAATCAACGCATAATAAAATGAATTACACTCTTTTCTTTTCTAGGGTGCATCAACATGATTAGGTTTTAGGGTCTTGTAATAGTTCATTGTAATTTAATTCTACAAGGCCACTAAACAAAACAATTAGGTGTATGTCTAGGTGAGAGTGTGAAACCCTTGGTATAATTAGTGTTTCTCAATATGCTACTCTTACACGGGAGTTAAGCATGAGGCAGTGCATGCGATTGTGACTGGTATGACCCCTAGTTACTTTTTGTGAGCACCAGAGATATTTCTAGGATTGTATTCTTATATGGGGACCTTTGAGGTATTGGTTGGTGCACCCCTGGGGTACCAGTTGTGCTTTCAGTCTTCGGGATTTGATACCCATCCCATACGATCAATATCGCCTATGAGTGTCCACCTGAGCATTGGTTATATTAAGATCACCTTATTTTCCTTACCTAGGTTATTGAGGGGGAATTTGCAGAGGTTATTCTGCAAGTGTCCTAGCCAGGTAGGGGTTAGATGGCACAATCGCTATATGTGTTGAAGCTAAGAAACAATATAGTTTTTTATGAACCTCCACTTGTTGTGTATGGGAGTCTCAAGCCTCTCCTAGGCAAGACATACCTGCTTCATTCAGGAGCTCACATATCCTACCCTTAGTTTGTTTGTGATTTGAATTTACATTTTTTAGGTGTATCCTTTGTGCACGCTAGTTTTCGTGGTGTCACGTAATTATATTGAGTATTTTATTGTTATTGATTCATTGTGGATTCGGGGGAGGAACCTCACTTTTCTCGTCTTTTAGAAATACTTTCTCCTTCCACATCTCCTCCTCCTATGGGAGATCAAACTAGATAGTCCGGGAAGACTACTTCTCCCTTTGATTCACACACCATGGGAGATCATGAGGATGAGATTCCATAGATTTCCTCTCCACCTCACGAGGTTGGGGAGAGTGATCCTACTAGTACATATGATCCACCACATGAGAATCCTTCACAGTTTTCTTATGATCCCTCATTCCCAGGTCATCGGTATTGGCTTCTAGGCGACGAGACTCACTATGAACCCACAAGCACTAGTAATGTTAGATATGGCATGCTTGATATTCCCAATTTCAATATGACATATCATGCTGAGTCAAAATTTGACCCTAGCACTATGCCTGGGGGCACTTCCATTCCTTTCCATGTAGAGAGGTTTGGAGGCACTAGTCACATTGCACCTTCTATCCCTATGGTGGAGGCATCTTCACATGCTCATCCTAGGCCTAGTGTTAGTAACCTGTAGGAGGGGCAAGTCGATAAGTCGACTTGAACAAGAGCCAACTTAGTCAATCAGCTAACTAAGTCAGTCGGCCGACTAAACTAGAGATTAGGTCGGCCACCTAAGGTCATGTCAGTTCGCTAAACCGATAGGTAGTTATTTTGTAACTGTTTTGTAATCATATATATTAGGCTGTTGAGCCAGATGAGAACTCAATTCAGTTCTCTATGTTGTATGGACTCATTCATGTAATATAATTTGTTAATTCGCCTACTTGTTCGTATCTCTTGTCTCTGTTTTATATGTATGTTTTAGTATGTATTATTGGTAACCTTATGTGATCTGTGAGATTACAACATTGGTTCCATTGCTGGTAGTACATGTCTAAAATGTATGCAAACAGATGATACCAGAACAGGAGATTAAGGATTGGTGGGAATGTAAAGTTGCAAATTATTTGTAGAATTACACAAAGGAACATATTAACAATATCAGAAGCAAAAGAAATATTCTTCATAGAAACACATGAAAAGTTTGTAGAATCAGTGCCCCAACTTCTGAAGAAACTCCTGGATGAGAAAGCCAGAAGGGACTAACGAACAACAGTTGCTGGAAAAACTAATCCGAGGAGGTAGAACAAACTTGTTGGAGTGGTTTAAGAAAATTGTCGATGACTTCTATGAGGAGCAAGTAGTAGAAGACAGAACTTCGGTCCAAACCATCAAGTAGAAATTTTACACAGACCTCACTGAACAATTTCTGTGCTCCTAACCGACCTTGTTGTTCAAATTCCTGATCGAGAAGGGAGTAGGACATATTTTCAAACCTTGTCCATCACTTCACGAACTGCCATCCAACTCTAACTGGGCGGAGAAGCAAAATAAGTGGGAAAAATTCATTGCAAAAAGGGAGTGGGAACACTTCCTAAGCAAATAGACCGAACTATCCAGGATTTCTAAAAGCGTCAGGTAGGCTATGGGGGGGTAGCTGGTCATATGTCGAGATAAATTAGAGTGGATTCTAGTCGACTAGAAATAGATACCATTCACCAGTAATGAGAATTCGACCAAAAGGGAAATCAAGAGAATAGTATCACACAACGGTATGTCGAACATTCAGAAAATAGATACGAAAGAGAGAAAACAAAAAAGGGAAGCAAGAAGAGAAAGAGCCTTAGTGCTGCATAGAGGAAGGAGTCCTAGGGTGACCGAACAGGAAGAGAATTCGCTAGAGTCGGGTCATGACCGAAATTAAGAAGGCATGGAACAAGAGGCGTCCCCTACAGAGGAAGAATTGTGGATAGAGTAGCCAGAAGCTCTCTAATTAAGATTTCCCCATGAAGGAAGAACCCTCTCTCCATTGAATCTGCATACCTAGATACAAACTACTGTCGAAGAGGACATACGACTATAAGCTGGTGACTTTGGTATATTGAGTCGACTAGACGATGAGACATACACTGGACAACACCTCATTATCCGTTGACCAAAGGAAGGGAATTGGGTTACCTTTCAAGCGGTACCCTCCCACCAAAGTATCCACTTACTCTTATTGACACCTGAAGGAGCACCCCCCCACCCCCTGTGATATTTATCTTTGGAAGACACAAGAACATTCAGAACTATAGACAAATAGTTGCAGTGGGCCATCGACGGACGAAGTCGACTGCCAGTCAAAGAAGAATCGACAACCAATGGGAACGAAATTTTTGTCGACCATAGTCCAGCTGAGAAGAATAAACCAATAACCCCACCACCCCCACTCCCATCCCCACCTCCACCATCGCCACCTCCTGAGAGCAATGACAGTGATTCCGACATGGGTCATGGATCATCTCACATTCCTCTATATGAGGGGGATGAGGACCCTAGGAGACACTGGTTTGTCTTCGAGTTGACTTGGGAGACCAACCAAGTTACACACGAAGATAGACAAATGGCACAGTTCATCGGTGCCTTGAGGAAAAGGGCATTGAATTTGTATATGACCTTTTCGGAAAGACAACACCTGACAGTGAAAAAACTAAAAACAACATCATAGAAGCCAGGGGAAACTATCTGCGACTATGATAAGCATTGGAAAGACCTTGCGAGCTAGCTGAACTATGTTATAGATGAACAATTACTAATCCAATGGTTTATTGCAGGTTTATCTCAGAAAGTCCGTCGACACATCAGTCTGGAAACATTCAAATCTTACGAAGATGCGCTCACAAAATCTCTCCAAGTGGAGATGGATGAGGACATACCCACTTACTCCACTGATCATAGATTAGATGAACAACTCGAGAGTATGTAGAAGTCTTTAAAGGAGTTAAACCTCAAGAATCAGGAGATCCGGTGCACAAAGTGCTCGACGACCGGACACTCTAAAGACAACTGTTGACAGGAATACAACCGATAGGATGTTCGATTCATGCAGACGAAATATTTTTGCGACATTTTCCAGAATCACGGGGACCACTTGACAAAAGACTGGCCGTTCAACATTAAGAACGACAGGGAATCCTGGTGTGAAATTTGCAAAACCAAAAATCGTAACACTGCTGACTGTCATTTGAACCTGAAGAACCGACAAAATTATCATGCAGTCTGCCAAACCAACACAGTTGCGCAAACTAATGAGCAAAACAATTTTCCAAATGATCATAATGGTCAGAGATATGATGGTCGATGATACAAGCGCCGGTACGATAATCGACGTGGAGGCTAAGGAGGATGAGGTCGATTCCCTGGGAATCATGACAACCGACCACGTCGACCCATCCAATGCTTTACATGTTATAAGGAGGGACATCGGTATGCAGACTATCCATATCAAGACAGAACTAACCTCAAATTTTCTACTCATTGTGGAGTAGGGGATCACTACCTAGAGGATTTCCCTACCATGTTGGAAAAAATAAATACAAAGAAAAATGTTAATGTCTTGTCCTGTGTGCAAAAAAATAATGTAATAAACACAAAAAAATTCCATATTGTAACTCATCAAGGAACAAAAACAGGAAGTGATAACCCAAGAATCAACAAAATAAAAGAGAAAAATGTCTACCCTGATCCACTGAAATAAAAACAAACATACAAAGAAGAAACCAATGTATTCAAAGAATTTGCACGATAAGAGCAAGCTAATGACAATCGACATAACACAATAAACGAATTAATACAGCTCATACAAAAAGACAACTCAGTATCTCAGTTCATCGACTTACTATATGAAACAAAACATAACAACTCTGAAAAACAAACAAACAACACCTGCAGCTTAAATAAAAAAGATAAAGGTGATGCCGACCCACTTGTCGACCTGGAAATCAAAGGATACCATGTCCGACAAGTAGTGCTCGAATTTGGATCACAAGTAAACATCATGACTCGTGACACTAGGGAACAAATGGGTAGACCTCGACTGCATGAGTCAGGCATATACCTGAAACTAGTCGACCAGGGCCTAATTGAACCTATTGGAGTCTGGAAAAATGTTGACACAACTATAAAAGGAATCTTGACCAAGGTCGACTTCGAAATCAATTACCCTAAGGAAGAATCCAGTTCCTTCCCAGCGTTGGTATGTCGACCTTGGGGTAGAAACATGAAAGCATCGATATCCTTGGATAAGGAGAGAATAAAATTTAAAGGAAATCGACAAAAGGTCATTGTACCCATTCATCCATCTCAAGGAGAACCTTGGACTAAACCTATCGATGATGAAGTCGACATTTGAAAAATTTACTAGATTCAAAACAATGCAGATTATACAGAACTGAATATCCATGGATAACTTCATTTAGGAAACCAAGAATCAGTTGGTTATAATCCAGACACAGAATTATATGATTAGGAGATCAAGAATTACGAAACACAAGAAAGAGGGTGTTAGAATATTCAAAAAGTGCAGAAAAATCCCACCCAGCAGTGCTTCATAGTGTCCATTGTCCCAAAAATCTTTGAGAAGAAAATTAGGGAATACCCTACCTTACAACTTGCCAATCTAAATACTACACAAATACCAAGATACAAGGAAAGGGAATCACCAGTCATGCATGTAGAACAAGTTTCCCAAAATATTGGTGAACATGAATGACTTCAAAGCCTAGTAGAAACTTTTACAAGACAAGCTGCTAGATGGTGGGATACCCATCAGACAAGACTGTAGACCTGGACAATAGCTTCAACCTACTTTGTCGAAAGGTTTGGAGGAAAGAATTTAACCAAACAAGATCAGATACATGTATTCACTCAAGGTCAGAACCCAGAAGATCATATTAAGACATGTGAAAAAGAGTGGAGAATATTTGGATACAAGGATGAACGAGCATGTACACACCTGTTCCCATCAACCCTCGCCAACTTACGAAACAAATGGTATAAAATGGAATAAGATAGAGGTGAAACATTCTTATGGAATGAACTCAGTGAAAATTTTATTAAAGATTTCAACTTTATACCACAAAATGAAAACTTGGTCGAAACAACAAAACAAATTAAAGAATTTATACAGCCGACCGAAAACAAACCCTTAAGAGATAACCGACAAACAATGAAATGCAACAATATACAAACAAGGACAAAACCACAGTCAACAATATTACAATTAGAAAATGAAAACACAGAAGGGAAAAGTTTTATATGGAAATCAAACCATGTCAAAACGACTAAACCTATTTGTACAATCCTTAAAGTAGAAACAACCGACAAATAGGATACCGACAGAATGACTGTAGCCAACTTCCTTGCCACATTCTCACAGTTTAAGGAAGGAAGTTGACCAATCAATGAAACCAAAGCCCCGGAATGGCTAGATGCTAAAGTCAAAACCAGGGAATTCGACATCTCAAATGATGATCGAGCAAAAATGGAAAAGATTGGTGACTAATGGAGTGAAGAGTAGACCATAGAGATAGTGAACTTATTAAAAGAGTTCCAAGATGTATTTTCTAGAGATTATAAAGACCTCAAAGGCTTAGTTTACGCAATGGGAGAAATGAATATTGACACTAAACCTAATGTTTGACCTGTGAAGAAAAGGCCATATAAACTAGCTCACAAATACAAAGAGATAGTCAAAAAGGAAATTGATAACATCCTTGCAGCAGACATCATTTATCCTATTAACCAATCAGAATGGGCAAGTCCAATGGTTGTACAACCTAAGAAACATGATCCGACCAAACTAAGAATTTGTGTCAACTTCAGAGAACTAAATAAAGTAACACTGACAGACCCATTTCCAACTCCTTATGTAGATGAAATATTAAATGAATTTGTAGGACATGAATGCTACTCATTTACAGATGGATTCTCAGGTTATAACCAAGTGCCAATAGCTAAAGAAGACCAGAAGGAGACAACCTTTGTGTGTGAATTTGGTTCATTTGCTTACAAGGTTATGCCTTTTGGATTAAAAAATGCACCTGCAGTATTTTCCAGAATTATTGTCATAACATTTCAGGAATATATTTACAACACCATGGTAGTATACTTTGATGATTGGACAATATACTCCAAGTTAAAGGATCATTGCAAATAGCTCAGACTTATGTTGGAGATATGTTGACAAATTCAACTATCCCTAAACATCAAGAAATGCATATTTGTGACACCCATAGGGATATTATTAGGGAACATTGTGTGTAAGGAAGGTATTAAGGTTGACTTTGCAAAAATCAAAATTATCCTCGACCTAAAACCACCAGTAAATTCAAAACTAGTCAGGGTGCTACTTGGCCACATAGGCTATTACAGAAAATTCATAAGATATTATTCAGATATGACCTATCCACTTGAAGAACTATTAACGGAAGATCAAGAGTTAAACTAGATAGAGGAGTGCCACATATCATTCGAGAAATTAAAAAGAAAACTAGTTGAAGCAATAATCCTAAAGTTTCCAAACTGGTCGATCAAATTCCATGTTCATATTGATGCATCAAGCCTAGAAATAGGAGCAATCTTAACTCAACTAGGAGATGATGGAATGGATTATCCTATAGTTTACAGTAGCAGAAAATTAAACAAGGCTAAGAGAAACTATTTGACAACAGAAAGAGAAGCACTAGGAAACGTCTTTGCACTACAAAAATATCGACATTATCTCCTAGCTAACCCATTTATATTCTATACAAACCATTAGGCACTTAATTATCTCGTCAATAAACCACTACATCATGGAAGAATCTGTCGATGGTTACTATTATTCCAAGAATTTGAATTCGAAGTTGCTGTTAGACCAGGAAAGTTAAATGTCAGTCCCGACCATTTATCCCGAATCGACATAGGAGAAGAACCGACAGGAGTCGACGATGACTTACATGATGCACATTTATTTTGGATAGAAGCAGTCCCAGCAGAATTAGAAGAAATAGCCTAGTTCTTGGAAGATGGACATGCATAAGAAGGAATGAGTACAAAGAAGAAGCAAATCTTAGCTATGAAGGCTGCATCATACAGTCTTATAAATGGATTCTTATACAAAATGGGATTAGATGACATCCTCAAAAGGTGTGTACTAGAACATGAACGAGACAACATTATGCATGAAGCACACTATGGACCTACAGGGGGGAATTTCTAGTCAGACACAACTGCAAAGAAAATCCAACAGTTAGGGTTATGGTGGCCGACACTACACAGAGATTGCAAAAAATTTGTCAGTCGATGTGATAGATGTCAATGACTAGGTCGACCCCCACCTAGTACAGAAATGCCTTTGATATCAGTGAACCCAAGTTTGACATTTGAAATATGGGCCATAGATTTCATAGGACCATTTCCTATACCAGCAAAAAGAATAGGCGCAAGGTATATCATAACTGCAGTCGAATATGTAACTAAATGGGTAGAGGCTGAACTAGTTGACACATGTTCTAGTGAGATAGCTGCTAAGTTTATCTATGAGAATATCATCACTAGATTTGGATGTCCACTAACTCTAATTAGCGACCAGGGAACACACTTCATCAATATAACTATCAAAACCCTAACCGACCAGTTCCAAATCGACCATCGTCGGAGCAAAGCATACCATCCTTAGTCGAATGGAGAAATTGAAGCATTTAATAAAACATTAACAAGAGGACTCACCAAAATATGTAATGCTGATAAGGATGATTGGGACGAGAAAATACCTGCAGTATTATGGGCATACAGAATAGTATACAAACGCTTAACTGACCAAACTCCTTTTTGACTAGTCTATGGACAAGAAGCAGTAGTTCCACTACACTTCCGACAACAGACACTTATCATCACAGAGATCCTACATGTCGATGTGGAACAAGGAAGAAAGGATAGACTATTGCAACTAAGCAAACCCAAAGAGCTCCGACTAATGGCAATACAACATCAAGAAATCCAGAAACAACAACAGAAAGCATGGCACGACCGAAACATCGAGAACAAAAACTTGTCGGTAGTAGACCTTGCTTTACTATACAATAGTTGAGTAAAAGGTAAACCTAAAAATATCCATACATAATGCATGGGACCCTACGTTGTCAAAGAGATACATACCAACGGATCAACCCGACTAAGGATGTTACAAGGCATAGTATTTCAAAAACTCGTTAATGGAGCCCGACTAAAATGCTACAGAAACTAGAAATTCACCTAAAAAAAATAAAATCATATAACGACCATAACCGTAAACCAAAAGCTGTGAAAACCTAAAAATCAAAAAAGTCGAAAAAAAAATACCGTACGTACAGAAAACCATGACAGGAACTTACCATTTCGAGAATCGACATCATGCCCATCGACATAACACCATCGACCATTTGCATTGACTGACCACTTTCATTGACCATTCCCATAACCGACATCGACCGACGACCTCGATAGTCCCATCGCGCATTCATGACATTGAGCACCGAAATCAATTCACTATTAATGCACACTCAAGTGTTCCAGCTGGAACATCACATTTTCCATTAATACACTCATTGACGAACACATCAACAACATCTCCTATAAATACTGGACCGTCGAAGGATCATTCACCGCAATTCATACAGAGAAAGCATCAGAGCATCCAGTCGACTGAAAGCCAAGAATACCTTAGTGAAATAGACACCAAACTGACATAATGGCACCCAAACAAACTAGAGCCTCGACCAAAGCTAAGGAACTATAGGTTGTGGATACACCTTTAGTCTGTAGGCTAAAGAACATTAAGAATGCTAAGGTGCAGGAAATCTCATGGAAAAAACTATGGGCTGAGATGCAAGAATGGGCTTATGTCAACAAGAATCCCACTCAAGTTGTGGAGAAAATTAAATACAGCACCATATTTAACTATGTCAATGCACCACACATGTCCAGCTTCGGTGGCACCAAGGAAACTGCCATCAAATTCATCATAAGACGGTACCACAATGTCTAGTTCTACTTCAACCAACAGATCGACATCTCTGGAAAAGTCATCTCCAAGATGACCGGTCTTTCAAACAAAGGAAACCCAGTACCAGTCGGTATTAAAGAAGGACTGGTCGAAGAACTCTCTGGGTCACCGTCGAGAAAAAAATTGAAGGGGTTGATGATTAGTCAAATCACAACCTGAACGCCATAGATTGTGGCCAAAATAATAGCAATAACACTCACCCTGGTAGATCGAGGAAGCGATCTCAAGCTATACATGCATGAAGCTATTGACACCATTGCAACAGACGAAAGGATATACAGATGGGCTAAATATGTCATCGACATGGTCAAGACCATCTGTGAAACATGCCAAGAAACGAGAGGAATCATCAAGTTCCCCTCCCTGATCTTATGGATCATCATGTACCACATCTGCTCAGAGGGGAGCCCAATCTTTCAGGAACCGACAAGGTTCCACATGTGGATATTCAAACCATTCTCCCAGAGAGGAACTCTGCAGGAACTGGAGAATGAGAAAGTGTTGTTGGAGAACAGGCTTCAACAGCTCAAAGTTCGCACGACTAGATGGAGGGTGCCTCAAAACATCTGAATAAGTCTACCGACAAAATCCCACATCCAGCTAGAACTCCACCATACCTCGGTGTGGTACATGCAGGGCGACGACTCCAATGCTAAAGCCCTCAACTACTATCCATCGGTCGAACAAATCTTTCGGGAGTTGTCTCGATAGGCTGAAACCAAAATACTAGTACCAGCAACAGAAAAGAAGAGTGACTTCTCGATCGAGGATCCGCTAACCTACCAAGAAAAAGAAGAAGACTATGAGCTAAACCTCAATATCAGCACCTTTGTGTCGGAGGAGACACTAGTCAAACACACTGGATGACTTCAAATAATCATCAAACCTACGACATCACAAAGGGATGAACCACATCCAGAGTAGTAGGTAATTACTCCGGCTGCAGAAAGTCTCGTCCCGACCCAGGAGCCAAGGGGAGCAATAGAGCTAGAAAATCTAGAGTATGCTATCACAAAAGGAATCATTAGAAAATTATCGAAAGAGATAGAAGTGGCTAGGAAGAAGTTAAAAACACAACAACAACAAGAAGAGAAAGGTAAACGTAAGCTTATCATCGCCGACTCATCAGATGAGGAGGAGGAACTGGTAGCTACAACCCTCGACATAATAAAGGATGCCATAGCAAATAAGGTGCCCATCGAAGTCCAGTTCCAAACATTTGTCAAGGTAGGAGCATGAGCAGGTCAACCAAAGAAAGTTAAGACCACCCACACAACGACACCTAAGAACGTCGTCGATCTAGTGTCTACGCCTCCACCTCCATCACCGACGAAAGTAACCGAGGAGCAAGTACCGGAATAATAGTCAGTAAGCCCCCTTGACTTGTGCAAAAGTGCGATGACATAAGATGTGAAGGAAAAATTTGATAAAGATAGAGATTTGCAGGCATTCATTGAGAAACTACCTGAGATATTTACATCGGCCCAGAAGATCTCCACAAAAGCACCTCTCTTCAAGGTCAGTGTATACCAACCAGGACATAAATCCCAGTCCAGAACCTTTGTAACCATCACGTCGACTTTCGAGAGAAATACTGACAAGGAAGATAAAATGGCTACACATCGGACCTCGATTATCACTTCGACCATACCCCAAGCCGACCTAACAGTTGCTGCACCGAATGGAGGAGAGTAAAATGAGGAGGACATAGCTTGACAAATTAACAAAATGTTCTCCAACTTAGACTCACCTCCCCACCCAGAGAATCCACCACTCACCCACACTTCCCCCAACCCAATAACCCCCAACCATTAACCAACTCCATCACCACCACCACCACCTCCGGACTAAGAGCAAGCCCCACCACAACCAACTACACACCCTGCATCTAAACAACCAGAAGCATAAGTCATCCCACCTCCCCAACCAAAGAAACCATTAACCACTATCCCACAAACCAAAGATCTCGACTCAACTTTTGCAGGTACATAGGTGCCAACACAAGAAGAGAAGGAAAAGCACAAGAAGAGGAAGGAGAAACAGAGGAAAGAGAATCATGGATAGCCATCAAAGGTCCATATCAAATTGAAGGATGCAACCTCCCTAATTGACCCAAAGCTAGGACAACTCCTCAAGACCCTAGAAGGCGAAGCAAAGACGAGGAGCGAGCAGAGACATAAGGAACTCGACGACAAGAACGCAGAACAGGTTGAGTTCCTCAACAAATGTAGGAACCTGGCCCATTCAGTAATGTCGAGCCCTGTAGAGGTCGACATAGACAAACCGCTCAAAAGGGTGTATCAACTATTTGATAACATGGTGTCGGCACTCCAAGCTCACATTCAGGAAACAAAGGAGGAACAAAAAGAAGAAACTACCAGACTCCTAATGGCACAACACACCGCCTTCACAGAAGCTTATAAAGTGCTACAAGATCACATGAAGGATTCTGTCATAACTGAAGAAATACTGAGAGACTGTCCTGCTTACTATGGGCAAGTCTATCAGCAAACTTGGCAGACCCGACAAGGGATCCAGGAATTGGAAAGCAATAAAACCACTGAGGAAGCACTAAGGACCACAATAGAAGAATAAATAGTGCTTGAAATAGCGAAGCTACAGAGACTTGAGAGGGAAGCACATTAGTGGGTGCAGCAAGCTATCCCCATCTTAGAAAAAATCGACATCGTCTATCTATAAATGAAATGACTTATTGAGACTGTAAAGGAGAAGGACTAGTTTATGGGTCCCGACATGGAGAGAATAGCAGAAGTCTCCATTTCAGAAAAGATGTCTATCGTATCAAATATAACCACACTTACCATCGACATTTAGAACATTTTGAAAATTTGGATAGATTTCCAACATTACCTCGCAGTAACAGCCCCAGCCATTGTCGAAGTCTGTGTACAAAAATGACCGACCATCAGACTTCATAGCCCATCACAGTAACTATTGAGACCAAAATAATTTTTGTACCTCCTTGTTTCTTTGGGACGAAGAAACATTTTGCTCATGGGGGAGATGTAGGAGGAGCAAGTCGATAAGTCGACTTGAACGAGAGCCAACTTAGTTGATTAGCCGACTAAGTCGGTTGACTGACTAAACTAAAGATTAGGTAGGCCACCTAAGTTCGTGTCGGTTCACCGAACCGACAGGTAGTTATTTTGTAATTGTTCTGTAATCATAAATATTAGGCTATTGAGCCAGATGAGAACTTAGTTCAGTTCTTTGTGTTGTATAGACTCATTGATGTAATATAATATGTTAATTCGCCTACTTGTTCTTATCTCTTGTCTCTATTTTATATGTATGTTTTAGTATGTATTATTGGTAACCTTATGTGATCTGTGATATTACAACATAACCCTATTCGGATACCAGAACCGAGACATGTGAACATTGGAACACCACTTACATTCCTTCACATGTTCCATCGCCTTCGACACCCGTTTCTTCAAATTCTTTTTTAACGACCCATCCTCCCCCTAATTCATGTGGGCCTTATAGTTGGAATACTGCTACTAGTCATGTCCATTCTAATCCTATTCACACCATAGTATCACAAGGCCATGTGCCTCCTTCCCTATCAACAGGACATGTACCTTCACATGGACCATCTTATGGTTCGAACTATGGATCTTCACATATACCTTCTTATGGACTGTATTACAGACAAAACCACCAATTGTATGGGTACAGGTATCAACAACCCGCTTACTCTCCTAATTATGGCTTTGTAGCACCTCACAATCGTGGTACTCCACATTATAATGGTCCCATGCAGCCCTTCATGGGTCAAATGGGAGGAGGTTAATTATCCCATTGACCAAGGCCATGGTATTTATAGCAATAAAGCCTATCAAAACCAATCCTATCAAGGAGCGTGGCATTGACCAACTCAACCTAGGCTCCCTTTCCTTGCAACCTTGAACTTTCCTGATTTGTCAAGATTGACGAATGATCCTGTGTCTCATAATCCAGGATGGCCGACAGTCCCTACCAATATTCCTTCGAACATTCCCAAGTTGGAAGGTAAGGCTGGTCAAGATCCTGGTGAGCATGCCATCACTTTCCACCTTTGGTGCTCTTCCAATTCCTTACATGACGATTCCATCCATTAGAGGCTATTTCAACGAAGCCTCACAGGTCCTGCGGTGAAATGGTATATAGAGTTACCGAGGGGGATTATTCTACATTCAATGATCTTTCCATGACTTTTCTTAATCATTTCCAGCTACTTGTATGTTACGACGTTGATAATGAACTCTTGTCAACCTTTCGAGAAGACAAATCCATGCACATTTCGGATCATATTCAAGAGTGGCATAGACAGAAACGATTAATTAAATAATTTATACCACTAGATTTTCTTATAGAATGGTTTCTCAAGTCATTGTTACCTTACATCGAAGGATGTTTCTACATATGTATTTCAAAATGAGGACCAAGCTATCTTTAGGGCAATATTTGGATTTGATCAATGCTCAATCTAGACTCTTGTATGAGATTATCCCTAATGCTGCAAGATCCAATTTTCACCCCAAGATCAAACATGGGACACATGCTGATGGTATTGTTGGCTCCACAAGTACCAAACCTATGGACTCGGTTACGAAACAAGTGAGCTAGTTATCGATTAACCAGCCTGCGTCGGGAAAAGCTATGACTTCATCTAAACCTACCCAAAAGAGTGGACTCTTCGTGCAAACGTTGAACCTGAAAGGCAACCAGCAGCCTGGAAGGAATAAAAAGAAAGGAAAAAATAATTGTAAGGGTGTGAATAAAAACAAAAATGGTAATAATAATGACAAGAACATGAATAATGCTAGGGGGGACAAGCAGACTAAACGCAAGGTGAAGTTTCCTTGTAAGTTGTGTAAGGACGATCACCTCACTCACTTGTGTGCTCGTATGGAGGATGACTCGAAGTTTGTAGCACATGTCCGAGTTGTGTTTACTAATCCTTTAACTAATAATCAAAATATGAAATCGAGGACCATTGATCCTGGTTGTGCATCTGGTGGAACTCAAAACCCGCCAGAGGTCACGCCTAGTCATGGTTGTATTAACATGGTGAAAGCTTCCAAAATTGTGACATGTGCGAAATATTATGGTTCATCACAACCAGATCTTGGGAAAGAAACTTCCACACCTGAGATCCCTTTGTGAATTGAAAATCCTACAGATAAACCTGAAGCTCCACCTCACATTCCTAAGGGAGTCTTGAAGCATTCGGGCACAATCCTATTGCTCGAGTCACCTAGAACTATTCATTTGTCGAGGATTTGGGCTAGACTCCTTGTGATATGTCCACGTTAGAAGTGCTTTGGACTTGTCCTCCACAGAGGAAGGCCTTGTTGTCTGTTCTTGGGGTTAGTGATGATATCTCTTCTTCCATTATCAAATTTGAAACCATGGGAGTAAAACCTTGCTTTCCTTACTACATGTCTCTTTTGATTCATGTAGAGTGTCTCGACAACACCATAATGTGTACTATCATTGATGAAGGCGCTGCCACTTCTGTGATGTATTTGTCTTGTTGGAAGGGCTTAGGTTCTCCCACATTGCCTCAGTCTTCCAACATGTTGACAGCTTTCGATGGTAGGTCTTTTTAGCCACATGGTATACTTCCTTCTCTAAAGGTCCAATTGGGAGGGAAGACTGTCGCAATCGAGTTTGAGGTGGTTTATGTGCCCCTTGACTGCAATCTTATGCTGGGTAGGAATTGGATCTACAATATGAAAGCCGTAGCTTCTTCCCTATTTCGAGTGGTTTACTTTCTGTTTAATGGGAAGATCGTTACTATCGATCAAAATTCATTCCATAATTCGAGTGTCAATGCATCATCAGGATCCTATATCCTGATTATCGATCATTCTTAGCCGTCAACTGAGAATGTGTGTGTGGGTATGTATCCTTCTCTTCTGGGAACCTTTAGTTGTCCGACACTCGTTCTTATGATTGGGTCGAGTCTTGTTGGGGATTCATCCTCATCGAATTCGGTATCTTTTCATACTACTCATATGGAAGATCCTTGGATTCTTCCTTCACTGAGTACTTTGAGTGTTCCTGTCGAGACAGACGTGTCGTTGCCTACAACAATGGTGGCATATCAAGCAAATATTTACATTGTTGTAGAGCCTAGTCCTTCCCCTTCACAGATGGAGGAGGAGGACCCTTATGTGATGCCTACATGGCCAGTAGAGTCATCTCACTCTCATCACTAACTTGATGATGTTTTTCCATCAGATGAAGCTATTCTTGAGGCCATGTTAGGGATTGAGGAACCTTGGGAAGAGTTGCACCATAGATCGTATTTCCTTCCTAAGCTTGATCATTTGGAGTGTGATGAATTTAGGGAGATTCTTAGCAAGAAAATTGGAATCCTCATGGTCCCATTAATCTCTCCTGGTCAGATGGATGAAGGGAACATGGCTAACCTGTCACCAATGATTCCTATAAATATTTCTTGTGATCTTGGTAAGATTGAGAATGTCTACATTGGGGCGAGTTGTTCCCCCAATAATATCAAAGAGTATACCGAGTTGTTTAAGGAGTTTCATGATATTTTGGATTAGTCATATGAATAAATTCCAGGTACAGACCCTCATATTGTCGAACACGAAATCAAAACCTATCCGGATGCAAAACTAGTTCTACAACATTTGCGTGCCGTGAATCCTAGAAAAGCCCCCGCCATTAAAGATGACATAGAGAAACTTCTCAAAGATGGTTTTATCTATCCTATTCCCTTGATGGAGTGGGTTTCAAATCCCATTCCGATGGATAAGAAACATGGAACGATCTGAATATGCACTGATTTTCATGACTTAAATCGAGCCTGTCCTAAGGATAATTTCCTTATACCATTTATTGATCAAATTTTGGATGAGTGTGTAGGAAGTGAGGTATTTTCTTTTATGGATGGATTTTTTGGATATAATCAAATACAAATCAAGCCCAAGGATCAACACACGAACACATTTATTTTTCCTTGGGGTACTTTTGCATATCAAAAGATGCCCTTCGGCCTTAAAAATGCTAGAGCTACATTTCAGCGAGCCATGACCTTAATCTTTCACGATCTTAAAACGATTACCAAAGTTTATTTGGATGATCTCACTGCTCACTCTCGTTTGAGAGTGCATCATCCTTATCACTTTTAATTAGTGTTCGAAAGATGTCATCATTATCAAGTTTGTTTAAATCCTCATAAGTGCATCTTTTCTGTGACTATTCTTCGTTTACTAGGATTCATCGTATCCAAGGAGGTTATTAGAGTCAATCCCTTGAACGTTGAGACAATACTTCAATTTTATTCCCCGTGTAACATTTAAAACCTTCAATGTTTACAAGGTATGGCGAACTTCTTTCGAAGGTTCGTGGTCAATTTTTCCAACTTGACTAAAGGTTTCATGTGTCTGTTGAAGAAGGATACCCTTTTTTACTAGGATCAGAGAGCCCATGATTATTTTGATTCTCTTAAGAAATCCTTATCAACATCCCCCGTGCTTAGTCCACCAGACTATATCTGTGACTTCTTGATTTATGTGGCCGCGTCTCAAGAGACGGTTGGTATGGTTTTGGTTTAAGAGGATGAGGAGCTCCATGAGCATGGCATATTTTATTTGGGCCAAAACCTTAATGACGCGGAAATTCGCTATTCCCATGTGGAGAAGATATCCTTAGCCACCATTCATGCAATTTAGGGTTTGAGACATTACATTCTCCTTCGCCAAACTTTGGTCATAGCTCGCATCAATCCATTTCAGTTCTTCCTCACTAGAAGGATTATTGGGGGAAAATACAATAAATGGATTATGATTTTGCAAAAGTTTGATCTCGAATTTGTTTCGGCAAAATCAAAGAAATCATTAATCTTTGCTGAGCTCATATCAGATTTCCCAAACTTGGACGAAGAGGAATTTTATGAGGACTCTTTTTTCTATGAGCATATATTCCTCATCTCAACTGTGGACCCTTGGTACGGGGATATTATCATGTATTTGCAAACATTGAAGGTGCCTACTCACCTCTCATAGGATGAGTGGCAACGATTACGTCACTTAGAGAAGAACTACCTCATATTGGATGACAATTTGTACCGCCGTGGGGTGGATTCCATTTTATGTCGTTGTTTAACCCATTATGAGGCTGACATCGTGCTTAATGATTTCCATGGAGGGGCGTGTGGTGGTCATTTATTTGGGATTTCTACAGCTCAAAAAATCTTGAGAGCAAGCTATTTTTGGCCGTCTATATTCAAAGATTGTGTTAATGCCATCAAGAAGTGCCACCCTTGCTAGGTGTTTGCATTTAATATGCTCTTGCATCCATCCCCATTGCATCCTATTATCATCGTCGGTCTTTTCACCAAGTGGGGGCTTTATTTTATGGATTGCAACCCATCTTCGACTAGGGAGCACCATCATATTATTGTGGCTATCGATTACTTCATGAAATGGGAAGAGGCTATGCCTACAATTGAATTTGATGGTGAGAGAGCCACGCATTTCATTTTCAACTAGATTATCACCCTATTTGACATTTTGAAAGAGCTTGTCACTGACCATGGTAGGCACTTTCAGAACAAAATGATGGAAGAGTTGGCTTCCAAGTTAGGGTATAAGCAAGAGCACTCCTCTTCTTATTACCCTCAAGTGAATGGACAGGTTGAAGTAGTGAACAAGTCACTTAGGTCTATTCTCCAATGAACCATTGCACAAAGCAAGAATAATTGGCATATAATGGTGTATCTTACTTTGTGGGCCTACAGAACTGCGGTTAAGATTGCCACCAGTTTTTCTCCCTATCAGCTTGTGCATGGGGTGGAGTTAGTATTACCAGTTGAATGTGAAATCCCTTCTCTGAAGCTAGTTGTGGAGATTTTACCAGACATTTTCACATTGAAAGACCATTTGGTCCACTTAGAGCATCTTGATGAGCAACATCAAGATTCCTTAGTGGCTCTAGAGGTTAACAAGTGTCGCGTTAAGGTCCAATATGATAAGTCTATCTATCCGAGGAAGTTTAGTGAAGGTGACTTGGTCCTTTTGTGAGATCAAGTTAAGGAACCCTTGGGGGCAGGAAATTTTAAACCCATGTGGCATTGTCCTTACATGGTTAAACGTGTCTTAGAGAAAGGCGCATATGAGTTGGTTGATTATGAAGGGACAGCCTTGGCGGAACCTAGAAATGGGCTCTATCTCAAAAAATACTATGCATGATCTTTAGCCAGGGCTGAGTTATGTATATTATTGTACAGTTTTGCATTGCATAGTTAGGTTTTCTTATGGTTATCGATTTTGTTGATTAGCTTTCGTTTCTTATTGTAGATGTCGATGGAATCTTCCGTCTACATAGGATTTGCTAATGGTGCTAGCCACCACACTCAAAACTCAGCTTCAACTGCTTGGGTGATATATACTCCTACAGGTCAAGTATTGTCTTTAGGAGTCATATGTTTACGGCCTTTCTCAAACAATGTTGCTGAATATAGTGTCATTATTGAGTTATTGCATGATGCCATTTCACATGGTGTTCGTTCTCTTGAGGAACGTCTTGATTCACAGTTAGTGGTTTCACAACTTAATGGCTTGTATCATATTAGGGATCCAAAATTATTACGAAGATTCTTACATGTTAGATTGATAGAACGAAAATTTGAGAGTATAACATACATTCATGTTCCAAGAATTTTTAATCAAGTTGTTGAATCATATGCTAACTATGTGTTAGATTGGCATTTGTTTCACAAACCATAAGCATATCACAAACACATTTTACATACATGTGAATAAAATAAAAAACGATCATCATAAAAGTTTTTCATTAAGTTCAAAAAGTGACATCATAATAGATAAGCTTCATATACAAAAGTGGGGCTTCCGATCCACCAAAATATACTACACGGTCATACAAAACATATACACCTAGCACTACTACATTTCGACCAAAAATCCGACGGTCGTATTGTCGGATTTTTGACACTTCCCTGTCGCATGTACGACACTATGATTTTTTTTAAGCGTCAGTGGATTTTCGTCGGTTATCCGATATCTTTTCAAGCCGTCGGTAAAGCAACACCTCAGTTTACCATTGGTTAAATGTAAGCGTCGGTTAAGCGACAGAATTTTTGTGACGGTATTGAATTTATAAAAAAAAAAAATCACCTACAGGCCATCGGTTAACCGACGGCTATAAAACGTAGGCGTCGGTTAAGCGACAACAGGGCCGTCGGTTAAGCGACGGTAGTCAATATTTTAAAAAAAACCCTTCAAGCCGTCGGTTAAGAGATAGTAGGGACATTGGTTGAGATACGATAGTCAATTTTAAAAAAAAAAAATCCTTCAAGCCGTCGGTTAAGAGACAGCAGGGCCGTTGGTTAAGCGACGACAGTCAATTTTTTTTTTTTTAAATAGCCTTCTGGCCATCGGTTAAGCAACGGATATAACTATTTAAAAAAAAAATACAAATGCCAGAGGGGTGTATGTCATGGGAGGTACAATATAGGGTTCCCCAACTTCTTTCCCTCCAAGATAGTTCAACCAAGATTTCTTAGCCCTAGCCATTCTCTGGAGGAGATTATCAAGCTATTATCTTCCTAGAGGAGGAGATTATCTTCCTAGTCCAATTGAACTATTTTGGCCATTTAAGAACATTAATATAACTTCATTTCATTTCATGACTCTGACACAGCCTGATAACCAGACAATCACAATAGCAGTACTTGCAGCGATCTATTATAAGCCATTCTCTTATACATTTTAGAGCACGAACAACAATTGCCTCCCTTCAAACAAAAGGAGATAAATGAATAAAATCTATGGAGATAACTGAATAAAATCGAGTCCCAAATGGCCTTTATTCACTGTTGCAGGTAGTGTGAGCATTTCAAGTAACCTCATCAGGTCCTCACAATGTATATTTTGTGTTGAAAATATAAAGTTTTGTTTCTGGGAAAAAGAAAACAAATATTTAATCACAAACAAGAAAATCGCTTAAACTTCAGAAATCAACACATGCCCTCTGTAGAGCACATTTTACAGAACATCAAAAAGGAAATGAGTTCACTGGAATGGTTCTCATGCAAACACATCTACAGGAAACTCAATATGAAGGATGACCAACTGTCCAAGGAAGCTCTGCAGTACCACCCAGGAAGCTTTGATATCCATGAATTAGTGGATGTCCACGAGACAGTGGCCATGGAGTTTCAATTCTAGAGCTTCAGACCTCTATGGCTATGATATTGTCATGTTTTTTCTTTTCTTAAACTGACCTTCAGATCAGTCTCGAGATCCTTTCTTGGATAGATCTTATGAACAGACCTGATTAGGAAATCACACTCAGGAAAGCTATAGATGAACACTGAAGCAAAGGTATTTTAAAATTAAAAAAGAAATTTATGGAAAAAATAGTGAAACCTATATAAATCTGTAAATGGAATGATAAGCATCCAAGTAAGATGAGAAAACAGTTATAACACACCTCAACAACATCCGGCCTGGAACAAAGCTGCTTAATTTCTACAATCTTCATTCTCCGTTGAAGCTGCAGGTCAAGTAACACAGAAATCAACACCCTTGAGAACTATGAAATCGAAGCAGAGAACAATACCAGACACACAAAGGCATCTGAAACATCCTGATACGTATACCTTTTACATGATACATATATGCTGATCGGTATACCTTTTACATGATATCTTGCTCCTATACCTTTTCCTGTATACCTTTTACATGATATCTTGCTCCTCTACCTTTTCCAGTATACCTTTTACAGGATATCTTTGTTACTATATTTAAGAAGACGTATTAATGAGCGGTTTGAGGGATCCATAATCCAGATTGGGGTTTGTAACTATTACACAATTTGTAATTCTCAGTAAATAACCTATATAGGGGTAGTAGATTATGTGGGTAGGCCTAATGCCAATTGATTTCAGGGTTAGTAAGGCTACATCACAGAAATGGTAGGCAGTCTCAGGTCTATCCAAAATTTAGCTTTGTAAACTCTGCAGCCTTTTGGATTTGTAGTAAAAATATACTATTCTTTTCACCTAAAAAAATCACTAAGGTACTAAACCATAAGAAGGGGGATTGTAGATGGTAAGGCTACATCACAGAAATGGAAGGAAATCTCAGGTCTGTCCAAAATTTAGCTTTGTAAACTCTGCAGCCTTTTGACTTTCTAGTATAAATATACTATTCTTGTCACCTAAAAAAATCTTTAAGGTACTAAACCACAAGAAGGGGGAATGTAGATGGTAAGCTTCAAAATCTCAATCATCACACGACACTGTAGTTAAAGGAGATGGAGAACTGCAAACCATACCTATTTCACCACCCTTAACAGTAGAGGAAATTATTCAGTTGTTTGGCTTATTTAAATTAATTGCACCAAAATTATATAAACACGGCAACTTGAATTAATTGCACCATAATTATATAGTATTCATAATTTGCAAACGTCACATACAATATATGAGGCAACTAAAAAGGGACTCCTCTCATTCCATTCCGAAATAGGCTACAATTTTTGGAAGATAACAAAACTGTTTTATATTGAAAGAGCATGGATTGACTATCTAAACAATAAAGGTTAATACTGGACATGTTTGGATAGCAACGAAAGAGTGTTTAGCTTTTAATTTATTGAAACAGTAGTCAACTTGGTTAGATTCCAGATGATCTCTAGTCATTCTTAACACTGAGTGTTCATAGAGATTCCAGATGATCTCTAGTTGTCCTGACCAATTCTGAGTGTTCCTAATCATCTACAAACTCTGCAATTGGTCTCCTACAACTAATCATTCATCTTGCTTCTTGTCTGCTAGTGTTGGAAAACCTGGTCCATGTAGAAAAATATGGAAATGCTGGCTCAATGCACATAAGGAAAATAACCATATGCAAGCAACTGTAAGTTGTACAAATTCCGCAAGAAGTAATGAAGGGGTTGAAGGTTAACAAGTCCTCTTTGAATGGATCTACTGCAATGATTACAAGTGATTGGAGACAAACTGAAGCACCTTAATTATACACCATATCTGAGCTGCTTCAGATAGCACATACCTCTTTGCCACCCAGCACAAACCCATTTCACATGCAGCTTTCCAGAGGATAATCGTCACATCCCACATTACAATCTGTGAAACTGATCCCTTCATACTGCTGCAGACACCATGACAAATACACTTATCCAATCACAAAAGAAAATTGGACAAAAAAGTTGACATCGAAGATTAATGAGTCTCCATAAACATAAAATTGCATGGATGGAAAAAAGTCAAATGTCACAAGAGTTGACATTCTAGACATTTTTACCCAAAAATGAAAATCATACATCACTGAATAACAACCTCAATAACCATAACATTCCACAGATAGATAAACAAATTAAATTTCACAGGAGTTGACAATTCTGGACATTTTCACCCAAAAAGGAAAACTAGGCACGCTTGCCATTAAAGATGAACAACAGCCTCAATAACCATGAAACTGCATGGATGAAAATAAATTGAATGTAACAGGACCTGTCTATTCAAGAAATTTCCACCCTAGAAAAGAAAATTGGACACGACTGCCATCTTTGATGGCAGTAGCCTCAATAATCATAAAACTGCAATGATGTCATGGGGTTGAGGGTTTGATGATTCTAGATGGTTTCACCCAAAACATTTCCAATAAAACAAGACATTCTATAGAAATTCATAAATCAAAGATGCAAAGCTTTTGTGCATGGAAAGGGAAGATATAGCTATAATTTTAGCAAAAAGAAGCATCAATAATTAATATTTAGGGTGATTTAACAACTTAATGAAATAAGCCCTTTGCTGCCGCTATGTTCAGCATCAACACCAACATTAATAATTATATTTCTAACTTATATTCTGTGTATAGAATTTTCTTAGGTAGAAAATGGGTAGTTTCATACAAAGTAAATTAGATAAAATTTTGCCTTCAATCAAAATCTGGGGTTTTGTTAGTAGTGCAAATGAAATTTTTTATGTTACAATATATAGTCAACTGTAGTTATAGGGACATTGAGATGTATAATATTGAATTCCAACATATTAAATTTGTGAGTACCAACCCCCTAACCACTAGTCCAAACCCACCTTGCCACATGCAACATTATGACATGAGAAAGGAAAGAGATAAAGCATGCAACGGTCATGGGAGGCAAAGAACAAATAAGGACAGCTGTCTGTGCTTCACAGTAATTGACTAAAGTGACTTTATTAATACACAATAAAATACTGGCATGTTAAACATATATAACAAACATAGATTGTATCAATACAAGCCGCTTCACACAAACAGAGATCTAGGAAATAATCCACCTAAGAAAACTAGATTAAGGAAAAAAATACAAGTCAAATTTTCCAAAGAGAACAAACGTACAGGCTCAATCATTGCCCAAAAAATCATAACAGACTACTATGACTGCAAGCCATGTAAGTTGAAACCTATTTTTTCAAAATGTATTAGTATATGCTCATCAATAACCATAAAGAAAAAGCACAATTAAGAGACCTAGCTTAGAATGTTATATTGTATCTCAGGAGGGCTTCGTAAAAACACACTTACTTGTCTAAAGATAATGTTCATAAGTTCATCTCCAGAATTGCAATTTTCAGAGAGAAAGCCATTCTCCATCTTTACATGATCTATTGGATAATATTCCATCAACTTCATTTGACTGTCTGCAGTGGATTGCTCACTTTCACACCGTCCACCAAACCCTGGAACAACTGAGTTCACTGGTGGTTTGAAATCCAAATTCATCTTTTGATCACAAAATCCAATGTTCTACCCCTAAGATTGAGCAATATATGTTCCCACCATTTTCTGATTAAGAAGAGATGCCCGGCTCAACTGAGTATTTAATAGAGGATTTGAAATGGTTCCAAAATATTGATTATGATTTTGTCAGTATTTCTTTATAATCTGATTCATACCCTGTCTAAGACCAGTATTCATATTACCAAGAATTGAAGATTAGGTCTTCTATTGTCAGATGGCACAACTTCGCTTATGTTCCCAGTGCTATTGTTCATTGCACTAATAGAGGACAGAGAGAGATCATTTCTTGGGATAATATTATGAGAGCTAGGCCCTAAAAGAGAATTAACTGGAGGAATAGAAATGTCCATTGACATACAATCAACATTTGAGGCACTTAAAAGGATTTCCCTTACATTCTGCACACTAGAACATGTACTACTTAGAGGGCCACCCACTGAACGTGCATTTGTTGGTAAAACTAACACTGCGGAACCATTACCCCAGTTTCCACTATTTCCATTCATATTAGGTAGTTGAGAAGACATTACCATGTTAATATCACTTTCCCCTGATCTTTGACTAATAGTTCTTTCAGTGGTTAATGTGGTTAAACCCCTTCCATGCTTCTGCTGCTGCTGTTGCATCAATTGCAACACCAAAGCATTATTTGTTGAATGCACTGAGATGTTGCCACTGCTACCTCCACCCAGGCCAACAGGGGAACTATTTGTAGCTGTCAACTGCCACTGCATCATGCGAAATCCTATAGGATCATCCACAGGAGCACCTATATCTCCAAGTCTAGTAATTTGTTGTTTTTGCTGTAACTGATCTAGTTCAAGTCCAGTTGATAAACAAGGAAATGCATTCATTGGATTGTTAACAGGTGCAATTCCTTGTGCTCTTCCAATGCTGTTATTACAGCCTAGGCCTAGAAGAGAGGCAAATTGGAGCATTCCAGAGGAATTCAGACCTGGTAAACCCAAGCCTACTGAACCATTTAATCTACCCAGAACTCCTGCTTGCAATGATTCAAGAGCACAAGCAGACAGGTGACCAGATTGAGCAAGAACTTGCAAATCACCAATTCCATCTACTTGGCAAAGAGAATCAAATGAAGATTCCCTGCCTCCTCCAAATGCATTGCCCATGCTACAGGGTGTACTCTACACATTCAGAGAAATGTTTTGTGGTACAGTGCTAAGTAATCAAACTGACAATTTCATTGCTAAATATTGTGACTAATATTTAATATTTGTTCGGTTTATTCTATTCCTATTTTGAGGTCTACATTAATGTGCTAAAATTATTCTGTTAAATTAAGTCCTTAACTTCACAGGAAAAGACTTCAACAAGTAAATATGTGAGTCTGAAAAATGGGTCTAAAAAACTAATTTCTGCATCATTTAGCTTCAATACCCGTGTTCTATAGTGATTTTCTGCAAGCCAAAACATACTACCAATGTATCTGCAAAATGCCCAGGCTGCAACTTTGTTTTCTACATGGGTGTGCAATGTC
The DNA here is from genome assembly GCA_001517045.1 of Pseudotsuga menziesii. Lineage (NCBI taxonomy): Eukaryota > Viridiplantae > Streptophyta > Pinopsida > Pinales > Pinaceae > Pseudotsuga > Pseudotsuga menziesii. Next base: position 381,013 of record LPNX010091425.1, read on the forward strand.
TGCTTTTATCATCTCTGTTCCTTTCCAGGGTACCTTCCACCCTGGATGTCTATTCTATGCCCTAGCAATGGTTTCATATTTCATCGGGCATACATTATCTTCACACGCAAGCAAGTTGAAGCCACGTGCCAGTCAATGCTTCACACATGGTGTGGGATATGTTTTTGTTGTGCAAATTGAGTAAAGTCATTCAAATATCTTCCCTGCCTCTTCATGTCTCCAAAACTATAAAAACTTATCTCTGACAACATTCTCCACAGAGGTTCCAAAGTATGGACATCCATTGTGTGCCCTAACCATCATTCCGCTCTCCCATGGACAAATATCCATAGATCACACATGTTTTTGCTACTTCTATTTATCAGTGAGCATCTCCATTGGGTGTCAAGTCCATAATGTGAGGTTTTCTCATTTGTAAGGAATCAGAAAGTATAGGCAAAGTTTATACTAGAAGAACATTATTACAACCCTAGTATTGTAAAAAAGGCCTGAATCCCTGATAGTTTATTGGGACTAAGGTTAACATTAAAATTAGAGTTATGGGTGTGGAGTCACATTTGTTTTCAAGAGGCCAAATACAGGTTTATACACATTTTATAGGTGCACATGGTTTAATTAGGTGATTTTATGGTTAGAATAACACTATAAATAAGGGTGTATAATAAGTTTTCCCTCGCTTGAACAGGGTGGATAATAGAGTTCTTGTGGGTGTTGCATTGTTTGTTCTTGATATTCTTGTTACTATTGTGCACTAAGGATCTTAATAAGTGGTATAAAAGTAGCAATTTGGGGAAGTGAAAAAATTTCAAGGATTTTGAGCTGTTTTTTCTCACTTGGGTCAAAAAACCACCACTGGTATGTCTTTTTTCTAGTATGCCCAATTACAGTCAGAACATAACCGTTAGAAGCAAACTTTTGACTCCATTTCTGAATTGGGGTCATAAGTATTGACGAAGATATCAATATTCCCACAAGAAGTTGATCTTTTGGATCTGCCATTTTTTCAGAACCCTATCTTATGGCATGATTTTCTCTCTGCTTGAAAACTAGATTGTCATTGCACCATTGCCATTAGAAGCAGTGTGTTGAAAGTAGCTCACTTTTAGACATTAAATGTCATGATTTTCATGTTTCCAAGGTTGGCTTATAACCCATGCTTGTTAGGGAAAGAGATAAAAATATCAAGTTGCCTTTGGATACCTCCAACTATTTGAGAGTCAAATAGTATCTACAAAAATAAGAATTGCAATGCTAACCCCAAAGAGGATGCAACTATTTATGTCACCAAGGGACTCATGAATGGGATCTTCAAGCTCATTGATGTATAGATCATGAGTGTAGGAGAAAGAGGACAACCTTGCTTTACACCTATGGTGGTGTGGATATCATTAGTGAAATTAGCACTATACCAGTCCGAGATTGAAACTACCTACCTACCTGATCATCCAGTTAATCTTAAGGAAACGCAAGTTAATCTCAAGGTAACTTAAATTTCTCTACGTACCTACCTAATCCTCCATCACCAAGGGACTCATGAATGGGATCTTCAAGCTCATTGATGTATAGATCATGAGTGTAGAAGAAAGAAGACAACCTTTCTTTACACCTATGGTGGTGTGGATATCATTAGTGAAATCAGCACTATACCAGTATGAGCTTGAAACTACCTACCTACCTGATCATCCAGTTAATCTTAAGGAAACACAAGTTAATCTAAAGGTAACTTAAATTTCTCTACGTACCTACCTAATCCTCCATCTATCTCCAAAAATGACCACTTTCGAATAGTGGGGGGCAAAGAACAAATGTGATACTTTGTAGGAACCATTCCTTAAAGTTTCCAACTACCTTGCATTCCCACAACAAACGTTTGATTGTTTTTTCCTTTTGACAAATCATACAACCATCCATAAGACCTATGCAATGAATGCTATCTTTGACCACTTAACTTTCATAGAGGATGAACCACCAAAACACTCTGGACTTAATGGACAAGCGAGCTTTCCAAATGCCTGGAAATCTTCATATCAAAGTCACCAAAAACTCAAAACTCCTGCTCTACCCCACCCCCACAAGTATGGTCTCAAAATTTTGTGGTCAACTCCTCCTTACTCCCCTCTCATGGAAATTTGCCTTCATAGGGGGAAAAGTTTCCATAGGCAATGATTTTCATGTTGCCTGGCAATTTTTTATAAGTCGGGTTCATTTTTATCAAGAAAAGAAGGAATGGTTTTTTGTTTAATCAAGCCCCAACTAAAAATTTTATATCCTAGGTTGACACCACTTTCATGTGTTAATCCTCACTTCATATTACAGTGAAAGTGCAAAAGATAGAGTTGGATTTGATTCACCTGCACCAACTCCTATATCAATATGGAGGGGCACCATGCACCATGCACCATGAACAGAGAACCTCCTGCTACATCCCCAACTACCTTTGCTAGATATCAAATGTCACAACAGAGTGAGAGAATTCCTAGGCAACAAACTAGCCAAGTCACAAGGGAGAGGAGAAAGAGTCACCACAGTTGGACACACAGCCCTCCTGCATGGGCATTAAATGACAATATTTCAACCCTCCAGTTGGCATGGCTATCTTTAATTTTATCATTGCTCCAGGAAGGTCTATGGAAAGCGTCTTTGAGAAAAATCCCAGTTTAAAGAGAGGACACATTTTGGATAGAGCAGACATCTAAAGATACTTCATTACTCACACTTTGTGAGCAGTTAGTTTTTTGTGTATTGAAGGATGGCAAATCAAGCATTTTGCTGAAAATATTGACATCCCTTTTGAGCATGCATGTCGAGGCACTACGAAAAGTTGTGCTTTTTGTTCTTGATGGGAAAGAATGCGAAGATGATGCACTGTTTTCATTAAATTTGCTGGTTCAAGCAAGTTATGACAAGTCAAAGCAGGAAGTGCTGTTGGGGAAGCTAGGAGCTAGATTTAAGCTTATAGAGTCTGTACTTGGAACTCTGACAAAGTTTAGAGGAATTGTGAGCAAATAAAACACAGGGAACCTGAACAAACTTTTTCTGAGCTCCTCATTGCATGGTTTCCCATCACATGTTCATCCAGGGATTCATCTACTTTGGCTTCATGGCTGGAAAAAATGCTGCTAGGATATACTGCTCAATCAGCTGTAGGTAATTTGCCAACAGGAGTCTCTAATTCAGTAAGAGATTCAGCTATTACTTTCATCAATGCTCTAGTGTCACCTTCATCTGATTCAAAATCAAGAGAACTTTGTGATCACATTCTTGATGCATTGCTTGTGGGTCTAGAGAAGGAATTCCTGTCATTTGATGTTCCTACTACGAAAGCATACTTCAATTTTGTAGTTCAGTTGGCAAATGGTGAGTCCACAATAAAGCCTATTATCAAGAGGGCAATTGATATGGTGGTCAAGTTGTCTGCCAATGAAACCCATCTGGAGGGTTTGAAGTTTGTCTTAGGTTTTTTAGTTTCTGCACTGGGTTTGTATGGTGCTAACAAGCATGTTTCTGAAAAATTAACAGAGAAGCCTTGGTCAAACACTAGTTATAAGGTGACAAAGTAACAATCTTAGATGCGAGGCAACTTATTGGACAGCCAGCTGTTGCACCTGTCACAACAGACAAGTCTAATTCACCTGCAGAGTTCACACAACCTATTCAGATTCAACGTTCACATAAAAATACCATCCATATAAAAATTGTTTCACATCATTAGCTGGACAACATTGTTTACCAAACAAATAACCTATGAGCAATATCCAGCACTCAAACGTATCATCACATTTATGTGAGCTAATTGATGAGTATGAAGTAGACCAACAAAAAGCAATAATAAATCTTACCAGACAACTGCCACCATAGTTCTTTCTAATCCATACACTCAGAAGTGCAAGCATCACAGGAAACTTCGCAGCCCAGTCGGTCTTTAGAGCTTGATCATAATATCGTTTTGCCAAGTGCAAATCAAAAGGAAGGCCCTCTCCATGTTCATGCATGTATCCAATATTGAACATAGCCTGAGCATTTGACTGGCAATGAGCATGCATGTAAGCCTCCGTAGCATGCTCAGAATATCTGTCAATGCCCTGTAAGGAAAGAACAAAAAGTCAAGAGAAACTCTCAAGACCTATACAAACTGCTTTGGCATTCATATTGAGGTCCCTTGAGAAAAGAGAAACTCACCTTGCCATAATAATAGGCGTCCCCAATTAAAAGTGCTGCATGCTCATTACCCTGCTCTGATGCATACCTCCAAAGGGTGTGTGCACGTTAATGTCATTCAACATCACTGTAGAAACCTAACTTTCCTATGCATATATCATATTCCCCAAACTTGTCAAGTATCCATGTAACATTACTCTGTGCAACCTCATATCCAAGTTCAGCAACTCTTGAGTACAATAGCAGAGCTCTAGCAGTTTGGCCTTTCAAGTAAGACACTAATGCCCATCTTAACAAGGATCCCCAAGGTCCTCTCACTGCAACAAGGTCTACTCTAGTGCCTTCGTAAAATTTCTTTCAACTCCAGAACGTCGTGCATAAATTTCTCCAAGAAATTCCATCGAATTTGTGTCTCCCTTTTCAACCGCTTTAAGAAACCATGACAATGCTTTCCTATGGTCACGGTGAAACCCTCTCAAACCAAAGTAATAAAATATACCAAGTCTATACATTGACATTGCACTCCCTTTCTAGGACTGATATTCAATAATTTGGAAATCATCATCTTCCTCACCATGTGAATTCCTCAATGCTTCTTTGTTCTCTTCAGATCCATCATTGATCCGAACTGGCTCAACCAAAGGTGGTTCTTTGAAACTAAAAAAGCTAGCCACCACAACAGATGCAAGTTCTGCATAAAGCTTAACGGATTTCTCATACATCTGTGGAAAAAATAAAGGCCATATGAGAATCCTGTTTGGGAAGTTCCCATCAAATGTGAGTGAAAACATTTTTCATTCTACCCATGCTTGACAAATTAAATAAGTACATTACAAGAGGTTGTTGTTTGAAACATCCAGCGATCTTCACCCGTTTTCCATGGGGAAACAATTCTTTAAGATTTTTACAGCCATATCAATGTTCCATTCAACAAAGCCTAAGGGATTAATATTGAAATTGAACGAAGAAAATGAGTTTTACAGTTTACCTGTTGGCGATAATAGGTATAGGCTAGTTCCATCTTATACTGAAAGTTTCCACCTTCTTCAGCAAAATTATGATACAAAAAATCCTTTGCATCGCTCTCCTCAACCCCACTTCCGATCTCAAACAAAAACCCCAGTGTGGATTGGGCATGAACATAACCACCATCTGCAGCAAGATGAAGATCTGATATGGCTTCCTTCATGAGTTCTGGTTCACCTTCACTGACCGCAAACATCATTTTATTAACACCAGATAAATACAACCCCTCCTCATTTGATGAAATATTCTCCCAGCTCAGAGTTTCATCCAAAATATTTCTCCATGATTCGGGATCAAGCTCATCCACTGAACTATCCTCCATATGCCTGAACTCATCCCATTCATCTAATTCCTTGTTTATAACCCTTGATTACAATGAGTTCTCATCTTCTTCCCCTGATTCTCCCTGGGCAACTTCTTTCACTTCCTCTTCTTCTAAAAGCAAAATCATCTGGTGCCCAGATGCAAGAACTGGGATAATAGTAAGCATAAACATGATCAAGATCTTTAGAAACCTTGAACATCTCAGAGGGCCCATATCTGTCATGATACAATTCGAAACCTTCAATTGGGAATTTCTTTTTAAAAAGATATCAAACAATCCCCAAATTTCTGATTTCAGAGAACCCGTGCCCGTCTAACTCCCAATCAGATGGCATACCTTATTTACCAGCATTCTCTGCAAACCTAATTGAACATGAGAAATTAAACATAGAACCCACTTTCACCTAGTTTGAAAAAACCCTAAACAGACACAATTGGCCTTGCAAAAATTGCGGTTATGAGAAAACAGTTTCTAATCCAGAGACAGGACGATACCTATTTCATCAAAGGTATTCAAATCAAATAAAGAAATGAAAAATTATTCATTGCCAAGCATAAAGACTGAGAATTGATTAACAAATTCAACAATGAGACTCAAGGCTAATTGAACACACACATCATGTGGCGCCCAGAGGCTCGAACCCACAAATAAAACTTGCTGGAGTCTACAAGTAATAACCAAAGCAATGAGGCTCTTAAGGTGAGGTCAATTCAACAATGTCTCTTCCATTTTTGGGAAGGCACCGTCGCTTAACCGACGGTTATGAGGCGGATATGAGGTTCTTAAGATGAGGTCAATTCAACAATGTTTTTCATTTTTGGGAAGGCGTCGTCGCTTAACCGACTATTATGAGAATATCCGTCACTTAAGCGACACTTGTGGCCACATTTACAAAAAAAAAAAATTCCTTGTGATTTTTGGTAAGTTTAAAAAGAGAAATCCACACGCTGTCAGATTTTTTCGTCGGATTTTGGATTGAAATGTAGTAGTGTAGGTCTCTAAGCCTGAGGTGGAAGAGGGTGCTGATCATGATAACACACTACAACTCTAGCTAGCCAGAGAAACAGGTGAATCCATGCTCGTCGTACTCCAACCACCTGGCGCTGCATGGCCTCAGGAAATTCCTTGACTTGTGCCATGGGTACTCTATGTGTCAATTGAACAAATTTTGTGTGGATGCTTTGAAGCATTCGCTCCTCATTTGCACCCATAATATAATCACCTCTTCCCCTTCGTCGTTGACGAGGAAATCCATCTGGTCGTCATGGTCCTACATCTGCATATACATGACAGGTTGTCACTATGTGTTGTCACACCAAAACCATGTCTTTTGAGTTCATATATAAAAAAACACAAAAAAATGAAATAATTCAAAAATTAAAAGTGGGTTTGGCACTCTTTACCTATGTATCCATAATACGCTCCTGGTGCTAGGGGCATATCTGGGTCTCTGTAAAAGTCTATCCATGCATAGGGGTAGTCATCTATGGCGATGATCTGTCTCCACCATCATGGAAAAAACTTTGCTGGGTAGGGGTTAGCCACAGTCCCACCTCCCAATCTGTGCATGACATTGGCCCTGCATCACTGAGCTGGATCCCAGACTCCATGTGGAGCAATCTCTACTCTAGGGCTCATGCCTGACACACGCTCAAAGAATAATGTGTTTAGTATGCTGCGAAACTTGAAGTTCTGCACTCTACCCATCTTCTAGTCACTAAGCTGTTGTTTCATGTTGCTTAGTAGAATAGTACCGCATAGAAAATCATTGGTCGTGAGGCCTAGTGGAGTGAATCCAAACCTGTAATCCTACCTAATGCCAAGAGTATGGCTTTCATCCCTAGAATTTGAATAGAGTTTTTTGGGATTTTACTCCCAACCTTCTCCGTATCCAGAAGTCAATACACAACTATGTATTCATCTATGGTCTATCTACCTCCTGGTCCACGGGATGAAAGGTTCAAAACCTCCCCTCATCGGGACAAACCTATGATCAAATATATGTCCTCGACCTCAATGCTGAGTGACATCCCATCTATCTAAAATGTTTCAAACTTTGGATCCCAATAATCTACCAGTAGCTGGAGTAGTCTTGGTTTGGCCCTCAGGCTTCCAAAACTCCGAAACTTGTATAAGCCACATGCCCGTAATGCTTGTTGAGCCATGAGATTAGCTTGAATAGCTTCCTCAACATCACCATGTTCTCTCTCTCGCCACTCTAGTACCATCTGGCACAAAAAACGAAGTTTTTTATCATTATTTTCCCATTAAATCCTTGTTTGCGGACCTATACATGACTGTTTTCAAAACAACTGTGTATGTATGCGGGTTTCAGGGAAATTTCCGCCTATGGTCAACCCTATACACGAAAAAATGCCTGATTTTCGGGTGGGTCAAAATTCCCAAGTTGGGATGGCCCAAAAAATTAATTTGACCATGGAATTTGAAAATTTTTGTATCAAAATACAAGAGAGAGGGAAGGGAATCTAGTTGGATCAAACGGGGAGGGATTTTGTCAGACGATGCTCTTGGAATTCGCTTTTGAAGTTCTAAGCTCAAATGCACTATGTTGGGTAAAAAATTCAAATGGTATGAAATTTTTTAATTTTTTCACTATTTATACAAAAATTTTGAAATTTTTACCCACTTTCTATAGTTTTTGACCATTTCTGATCATTTTGGACCGTTTGAACTAATTTGATGCTGTAGGAGCTCGTTTTGAGTGCGATTTGACTGTAGCTTTGACCCGTTCATGCCTATTTTAGGTATTATGTCTAAAATGACATTTAGGTTAGGTTTCACATCCGTTCATACTTTGCATAACATTATGACCGTTTCATCTTAACCTTAGGTACGAACCCATTCTATCTTGTCACAGAACCTTCTTGTTTCTTTTAGAAGTGACATGTTGTGAATGGTAAAGCTTTACCATACATGGGTACCCTAGTTAGATCATGTTTTGCATTTGGTGCCCATGACGACATTTCTCCTATAGGGTTTGGGAGTCCTTTGTATAGTATGGCCATGACTTTGAGCAAGAGTTTCATACTCCTATTGAAATTTATGCTGGCCATTTCCCCGAGACTCCCTTGTATATGTGAAGTTGTAACTACATTATCATGAGTTTTTATTTTCTTAGTGAGCCTTATGTCAGCTTCTCTGACTTTGATTATCAGCCATATAGCCCGATCTTGTCTCATGTCTAGCCAAGCAAAGGCTTTTTACATATCTTTTGCAGCTTGATACCCCATTTTTTACCGGGAGGGGACTTTCCCCCGAGTGTCATTATCCTGCACATGTTGTCCTTGCATTGAACATAGGTATGTTTCATTGCTTGGAACTAGCTTTTTTTACCCCTGACACTCGTCTCCTCCTAGATTTGTAACTGTAAATAACTTTTATTCTTTTTCAAGATTTTCAAAATATCTAAAAAAGTCCCAAAAAAATCAAAAAATCAAAAATCCAGGCAGGAAAAAGATGTTATCTTTGACAGCAATCGAGTCATGTTGCCTTCGAGTAGAGCACTATATATCACATCTGTTGGTTGGGTTAGTAGTTTGACTTTAGGATATGTACTTGTTTATTTGAGTTTATCTCCATCGACTGGTTGAGCTTCCAGTCCCTATGGAGCCTCTATTGATACCTCCTATGTCGTAGAGATGTCCCAGTTTTGCATATCGAGTCTATGTTGCCTACATTCAGTCACCATTTTCCTTTATGCTATTGTTCGAAGGAAGTTGAAGCCTGAGTCATCCATTCCTTAGTTGTCTTGACTATGCATGTTAGCCGTTCCTAGTACTATTACTGGTTCATGCACATCTTGTTTGAGTCCTTCCACATTATACAGCATTGTTGAGTACCTCATGTTAGTTGATGGGGGATTCCTTAATTCCCTCCTTCCAGCGGATTCCATCCCATCGACTTCAGATCATTTATTCTGGGATATGAGTCTAGAGTCATTTGAGTTCCTTAAGACTTACAGTCATTAGTGGTAGGTTCTATCGCCATTGATAGTTTTGGGAATACATCAATGTCCCCTGATCGATGGATTCTTTCAAGTGTTTGACCTCAACACATCTATTCACACTTGTTAGATTTCACTCTAGTACCTTGATTCCCATTTTCATTATCGGTGGGTGATCTCGCATGTGTTAACGGTATACATCAATGACTAGTAATCAGACAATGGACTACTATGTTCGACCTCGACACCTCTATTCACATAGTAGGACATGTACTCGTAGCGATTTGTGTAGAAGAATTTCCAGGTTGGTGGAATTCCACATATGCTACCTCCTTTATCGTGCCAGTGTTCTGATATTTCATCTCTCGTGACTTGATTCCAGTGTATGTTAGATATCTTCATCCATTATGGAGATCTTGATCCATTGTATATCTTTAGCTTCTATGGAGATCTTGATTCTTTGTATATCTTCATCATGGAGATTCTGATCTATTATATATAGACCATACATGTCAAATTTTGTATATCATGCCTATTCGTGGCCATTGTACTCTTATGTATCTGGGACTGATATATTTATTTGCAATCATATGCAGAGATTGATTATTGTACTATACTGATGGATGGATGGTTCTTCATCACTCCACTTCTGGGATGGATTTATAATGTATTTCGACCATCATGTTACCCCTCTGACCTCACACATTAGGGGGCATTTGTTACAGCTGATTTTACCACACATGGTTGATCACACATTTATGGCCTTCTTTGTCCTTCTGCAAACTCTTTGGACCCCATGGACCTATATTATACTTTGATGTTTCCAATTTCATCCCTAAAACCACCTTTTTATTCATGTACATGACTTTTAATCCCATTCTCGCGTATATACGTGGATATTGACCTCAAACTCACGTACATCGAGATGTGTGCATAAGTCCAAATATTTTTGGAATTTTCCTTGATGTGTGTCCAAACCACTTGTCTCCTGGCCTTCCATATGCCTCGATATCACTCGGATTCGACCCTCCATAACCCCTTTGGAGTGATATATAAGGAATCCCTTGGATACATTGAAGGACAAGAATTGAAGAGTAAGAAAACTATAGTCTATTGTTGCCGTAGCTTGCTTATACTTGATTCTGCATCCCTTTGTCCCTTTGGATCACTTTGTGTTCTTTCCAATATTTTCTTTGCTGGAGGATTGAGGTGGTGGAGGACTCAGTTTATTTGATTCACAGACATGCTGACAAATGTTGTCACTTGTGTAATCTCCGATTGTATTAATAGAATCCATGAATCAATAATGTATCTTTTCCTGTCCAATAATGTGCATTTAAATGAATATTGAATCCATGTTTATGTTTAATTTTTTATACATTGTTGATTGTATATGCTAGAGTAGATCTAACACCATATTATATAGCATGCTTGTCTTGTTTGTTCTTGTTGAGAGGAAATTGCTAACATAAGTGAGATTGGAAAAAGCTCAACGTGGATCTACTTCAGCCGTCTAGAATAAGGTATGATTCGAGATCTTTTAGTGTTAGATTTTTGGTTTCTCTTGCATATTGGGAAGGGATTGATTTATGCAGTTTATCTGTCTATTGTGGTACACCCCAAGCCATAGGAAGTTTCTCTTCGTAACACAAAATAATGATTATCAAGTTATTAAGTCTGGAATTGGGTCAACACAGTTACAAACTTTAAAATGACAATTTTTACATACAAAAGCATGTGTTTCACTTCAAACCTTGGGATTGAAATATTTGAACCTAGGTAAGAAGTAGCTAAGCGTGTTATTGTACAAAGAGTTTATGCCACCTTAGTATGTACTTCAAAGGAATTCTACTTTGTAATATAGCCAACAAACTAAATTAGTCAACATACTTGACTCTCTTAACAAAAAATATATATTAACAACAAACTAAATCACAAACATAATAGAGAATCTGAGATTTGAATCACTGAAAATAAAGAAAGAATGATTCAATTATTGTTTACTAGAAGCCAAAAAACAGTTAATGGGAATGTTAAGCACATCACTATAATCCTTCTATATAGACACTGAAGACTCCAGTGATATAGTGCCTAGCACATATACACTTGTTTCCTTCTAGAGGAAGGATCTAAGAATCCAATACTAGATACACTCATCCAACATACTTATAGGTGGACTCAACTTGTCTACAATCATTTCAAGCAAGTCAGTATCAACTAGCCATTGCATAGCATCATCGATATACATATTATCATCTGCTCCAACTAGACAAATTAAAATCTGTATATAAAATGAAGATCATAATTAGAAACATATTTTGAACCAAAATTGGAATGCCTACTCAGATAATAAAACAAGGAAATAAGCATTAACATTTCCAACAGAATATGAAAACATTGATATTTGTAGCAAACTAAATAAACAAGGATATTGCATAAAAGTAATGAATAAATGAGTCCAAAATATCACAATAAAATAATGTATGCTAGATAGCAATCTACAAAGTGCATAATTATTACTCATTAGAGGAAATTTCAACTCAAAATGGTCCTCCTAAAAATAATAATAAAATAATAGTTAAAATAAAAAAATAATATTTATTAATTTTGGAGGAAGAAAAAAAATTACTTTTTTGTTTGAATTTTCGACATATCTCCCTGTGTTTTTACTCAAATTTTTATCAGGAGAGCTTGTTGGATGTGGTATCAAATTCCTCATGCAACGAGTACCCACTCGACATACTTTTGATGGAATCTGCTACCCCCAAAATAAGAAATAGCTGAAAAAACATGATAATGATGTCATTATCACATTTTTCAGGTATTTCTTTTTTTTGGGGTAGCGGGGTCCATCAAAAGTATGCCGAGTGGGTACTTGTTGGATGCGGAATTTGATTCTACATCCAACGATCTCTCCCGATCTAAATTTTAGTAAAAACACAAGGATATATGTTGAAAATACAAACAAAAAAGTAGTTTTTTTATGATACCTATCCCCAAATTTATATTAAAAAGGTGTTTAAGACCTATACAGTATTTCAAATTTAAATCAATTTCATTGTCTAACACATGATGACATGGAATTTGAATTAGAGTTAAAAGGCCCATTTTGATTTGAAATTACCTTTAATGATTACAACTTACCAGTAACTAGTATTTATGACAAACTAATTCCTGAGAGTTATGTACAATTTTCCCTATCTGGCATATCCATTCATGTTACCAGAGAGAACAAAATACCTCTGTTATGGATGTGATTCCAATTAATTCAACCAATTTACGGAATATTTCTTGGTGCGCTTGAATATATGAGAAAAGTATCATTATATGAAATCAAGCAAAGTAAAAGTCAAATAAGGTAAGCAAGCCTTCCAATTCATAAAACAATCTATCAGTGACAATATTAAAATACATGAAAGCAAAAGATTTCAGACTGGCTGCTACAAAGCATAAGCTACTATATGAACCAATTCTAGAAAATGAAACATATTTTTATAGACGTCTGAAGGCTACCAAATAAGCAATCAATTTTGTAAGATTTAATCAAAACAAAAATAATTAACTGCACTAATGCCCCAAATAAAAACACACAATATGAAAAAGACACTAACTATTCACCCTATTTCGTAATAGTTTAAATTGATGTATATAAATGCATAAGTGTTTCTAAGACTCTTCCTAATTACAAAATATCCCCTTAAGGGTTTCCTTAAACCTTGTGGAACTTGAAAATGTTTCATTGATCCTTGATTGGTTTTGGTAGTGTTAATAAATTTTATATTAGTAATAAGCCAATGATATACTACGAGCGATCTGTGTCCTTATGGATAAGTACTATAACTTGAATCTTTCATGTCCCCACCATATGATTTGATTATTTTGTAATTCCACATACACATTTCTGCATTGTTCAAATCCAAGAAATGTGTTTATTAAGTAATTTGTGTAACAAGTTCTCAATGTTCATTTATTTTAAGCAGATGGGTGTGCAAAATGAAAATGTATAATGCATGACAGATTGCTAATCAAAATATAGGCACTTAGGGTTAGTACAATCCCTTTCCATCTGTTATCATTAAAGTTAACTCTTGACTTCTAGAGAGACAAGCTTAAAGAAATCTTGATGATGTGGAAAAATTAGATATGTATGAGAGTTTATGAACAGGAAAATATGACATGGGAAATGGCTGTAGCAGATGTATAAATGTAACATGTTGTAATAGAAATATTTGAGAGTGTGAATTTATAGAAAAAGTAAGCTAATCCCATTTCAGATCCTTAATAAACATGTATATAACTCATAAGAATTCTGGTATGAATGCATAAGGACCCGGACACAAGACAAAATCATGAACAACACATAATTTATCAATTCATAATAAAACAAAATAAGGCTCATCTCGACTATAATCACTCCAAATCATCTCTTCATATTAAAGGAATCAAAATAAGTATATGTCTTCCTGCAACCAACAGCAGAAGCTCTTTCTAACCTTACCCGGCCCTTGGCTAGAACTCTCTCTCATCTATCTCATATGACTCATCATCTCTCACATGATTATTTTGAAATGGAGTTTGAATTATTTGATCTTCATTTTCTCTTGTTTCCCTCTGAACATCATTATTTCTTCTTTCTCTTGGTAAAAATATGGGAATAAAAGGTATTCTGAATTGCTTTTGATTTATCTTTCCTTCAGGTATAGGCTTATTCTGATTTTTATTTACCAATTCTGATTTTTATTTACCAATTCTAACCTATCAATATTAGTAGATAATTTTTTAATGATTTTGTCCATTTCATCCATTTTACTATCTAAAGCTCTTCATGTAGAATTGGATGGAATAATTTCCTTTTCCCCCTTTTTATTAGCTATTTGATAGTTTGTTTCTTCTTTGAGTTTATTTGAGGCCAATATGTTAGATTCAACCTCCAATGCATCATCTTGCATATTCAAAAGAGTTATAGATTTTCATTCTCTTAACAATAAGGAGAATCCATGATCAAAATAATTTGCATAGGTTAACTTTGTTGATGTTTCAGAAGGTTTGGTTTCAGCTGGTATCCTGCTGTACATTTTATTGAACCTTTTAGAAAAGTATCCCATAGCCTCATCTTTCTTTCTTTTCAATGGTCCAATCTCTGTAATGTAATATATATAGTCTATAGTATATCCCCATTGTCTCATGAACACTTCTTCTAAAGAATCTATACCATCTATAGAGTTTGGTGGTAATTCCCTAAACCACTTTCTTACTTCACCATTTAAGCTCTAAACAGAAACTCTCATCCAAACATATTGATTTTCAAAGTTCTGATTATCTGCATAACTCAAATGTGTATTCTAGTGCTCCTCTACTGTAACATTTCCTTGACCATTGAATCTCGGAAGATATTTATGATAATCTCCACCTAGGAGAGTTCCAACCAAGGGATGAGGCAGGGTTAGAAAGAGCTGCTACTATTGGTTGTAGGCAGAAATATACTTATTTTTATTCCTTTAATATGAAGAGATGCTTTGGAGTGATTATAGGTGAGATGAGCCTTATTTTGTTTTATTATGAATTGATAAATTATGTGTTGTTCATGATTTTGTTCTGTGTATGGTCTTTATGCATCCATACCAGAATTCTTATCAGTTATATACATCTTTATTAAGGATATGAAATGGGATTAGCTTACTTTTTCTATAAATTCACACTCACAAATATTTCTATTACAACATGTTACATTTATACATCTCCTGCAGCCATTTCCTATGTCATATTTACCTATTCACAAACTCTCATACATATCTACTGTTTCCACATCATTAAGATTTCTCTAAGCTTGGCTCTCAAGTAGTCGAAAATTAATTTTAATTATAACACCATCATTTATCCTACACCCTTGTCTCAGATTCTAAAAATTCAAATGAGATAAGTTCCAACACTTATATCTCAAGACTAGCTTCTGAAAGGAAAAGACTTTTTCCACTAAAAACTTGAAGTAAAAAACTTACCCCTGAAAGTTTAGTGAAAAAGCCACATTTTTAACCCAAAACCCTAATGTTAGTTCATTTGTATTAAGCTAAAAAACTGACAACAAATGGTGAAGGAAAACATGACCAATTAAAAAAAAAGGGGGGAAGACTAGTTTTCTATTCAACAATCAACGAGCATTGGCAGGAATAAAGAATAGTAGCGCATCCTGTTGTATGCACATTTTGCAAAGAAAATCCTAGATATTATTCACATTGAGGAAGTTTATGAAACCTAAATAAACCAAAAGTATCATAGGGTAGTAATTTATATAAAAAATATTATTCATATTCTACAACATGATTAATAACGTAGCACAAGTCCTCCTAGAAAAGGTACATAACTTGAACATCAAAAGGCTTGACCAATGGAAAGATACCAAATGAAGAAAAGTCTTTAAATCATACAACATTCATACAAATTCGCATTCTTGTTTAAATTCATCCCTTTCTCTATCACAAGTTCAAAATTGAGCTAAAATAGGACAAATTAGCTCCCTATATTTAAGATAATTTAGGTAATGTCCAACAAATGACTACATAAGTAGCCAATGGGACCACAAAGTACATCCAACAACAACAAGTACAACGTGAGAGTGCCAAAGAAACGATCTTATCTTAAATCTCAGGTTTCCTCAACACATAAGTAGATGAAATCACTGTCATTTTAGCTAATCACTGATTATTATATCGTGAATCTTGGTAGTTAGTCATCTTACCAGGATGATCAATGATGTAGGTTGCTTCCATGTAGTTAGTACAGAAAAATTTGGACACTAAGGTTGTGAAATAAGACCTGTCGTCTTTACATCCACATGACTAACATAATGTTTGCATGTCAAGCTATCATTTAGACTTGAAGGTTTCTTAAGTTTTCTCTGGAATGACTCGAGTTGGAGTTACTCCATCGCATTGAATAAATATAGGGTAGATATTTAATGACATCAGTACTTACCTTTATTCAACACTCTTGTGTTTATTTATGGAGGTTTTTAATTGAGAACTACATGTTGTTGGTTTTTTAAATGCATGCTTGGCCTATAAGTCCCGAATAGAAGGATTTTACATTTTATCGAATGATTGAGAGATTTGACTAGAATATGGAAAAAATGAATCTTCACATCTTTTAATAGAAAACAAATTACAATACCTATGACATGCAGTTGAAATGAATATATTATGTTTACAACAACAGTAAATGACCTTGACTCAAGAATTTGTACTGGAATTGGTTGGATCAAATTAAATGCTTACTTGAATACAGTGCATAAGATATTCCATCTTTCATTGCATCAGAAATATGACAACCTAACAAGATGATATCCAGAATACAAAAGATAAGCTTAAACTAAAAAAATTGGAGGCTTGAACATGCCAATTGTAGCATCATGATACCAAATAGTGAAAAAGTGAAACAGAAATAGATTAATTAGCTTAACATTAAAACATAATATCTTATGACCAAGAAGCCAAACAAATTTCAATATGCTAATGAATATACACCCAATTGAGATTGAAACAGGGCATTAAAAGAAGATATATTGAATACCTTGCTAAAATATCCTGCTAATAAAGTACTGTGAGAACAATCAGGTTCCAAAAAAGGAAACATCAGGTCCATCAACTATGAGGAATAGAGAAGTACCTACAAGATTTTCAAAAAACTGAATTTATGTAATTGATAATGCTAAAAACACATTCAATATAGAAATAAGCCTAGGCACGGAAAACCCATTTATCCGCTTGTAACTCTTTCTTGCTTGTCAAAAGTAACTACACCAACATTAAAAAAGATTGTTTTTTTATAATATATCAACAACTAGAGTTGCAGCAGACACATGTAAATGACTCAACTACAACTTTAGATAAGTTATAGCAACATATAACAAGAATACAGTACCCTACCTAGTACACTAGAAGCAAAAATATAGACATGTCACTCACCAGAGCAGGAAATGCACCAATTCCTTGAATAAATGTTTGCATGAACAACAAAAGAAGTGGTGTCTATTCAACCTGCTCAAATAACAAATACTTGGAAGAATTTTATTCCTGCACATGCAATACAATTATAAATTGACTAAAAAGAAAAAAAATTGAATATAATGGTGATTCGTGTATGACTAGATGGGTTATGGCTGCCATATCCAGTTGATCCTTTGGTGAACACAACCCTTTGCTTAAAGCATGTAGAACATGAATCTATAACCTATTAGTAAGTACATATATTTGGGTTTGGAGCAGAAAAATTAAAAAATTTCTACTTCAATGCATAAATTTCTAAAACAATATTAGAAACAAAAATAGTACAGCTGTGACAATGCCAAATAAAATAAAAACATATTTTTCATTTCTTTCAAATTAACACTCCCAAAGTTCCCTACGCTAAAGTTGAAGCATCCAAGGAAAATAAATAACAAAATTAGTAATTAATGACTAGGAAGATGATGAACTTCATGCCATAGTCAAGAATGACAAAGGTGGCATCCCCAAAGATCAAGAGAATTTCGACATTGTAAATTTGAAGAACCTTAAGTCAGCGAGTCTATATGATCTTAGGTTTAATAAAAAATCACATAACCACCCTATCTATTCTGGTTTTAACTATCTTGATTCTCTTCAACTAGGTGAACAATCCCAAGCTGATGTACTGAATATGGTTGAAAAATTGGTATGGCTCAATACAACTGGGTTTTCCCAAGAACCTAATCCTGAAAAGTTGATTGAAATGACATGCTCTAGGCCTCTGAGTGCAAGGGGATGTCAAAATATTCCTCAGTTGGTGGAATACAAAAGTCCAAAGGAAAAAATTGGAGTCTTTGATTGGGTTGGAATCCAACATGATGAAGTTGGGTGCCAGTTTTTTTTTTTGGATGAGTTTGACGGTGGCCTAGCTCTTGTTGAAGTCATTCAATCCTTGTAGTAGCCAATCTGAGCAAAAATGAGCAAGTTTGTGTAGTAGAGGAGGTTCAACATGGATGGATATGAACATGCTTAGAAATAAAGGCATTCTGAGATATTTGCAACAGCAAGAGAGGATTAAATTATAAGTTAGGACAGTATCTAGATAGTTATGGGCAGTATTGAGGAGATTCTAGGTTGGAACCAACTGCAAATAACCTTGATTATCAATTATGGGTGTATCTTGATCTATTGGAAGCAACAAGAGTTACAGTTCTGGGCACCTTTTAGGAATTTTTGGTATTTTAGAGAGTAATGTAAACAAAATATGGGCATGTTCTAATGATGCTTGGTTTGTTACAGCCCTAAAATTGATAAAAGTAAGTCACAATAGCAGCAGAGACAACAATTTTATAACGTCTGGGTAAGAAACAACCCCAGGTTGGTGACAAGGAAAATGATGAAATGCATGCTAGAGTCAAGAATGACAAAGGTGGCATCCCCAAATATCAAGAGAATTTTGATATTGTAAATATGAAGAGCATTAAGTCAACAATATTATATGATATTGGGTTTAATAAAAAATCACATAGCCACCCTATATCTTATGGTTTAAATTATCTCGATCCTATGGAACTAGGTGAATAATCGCAAGCTGATGCACTAGATATGGTTGAAAAGTTGGTATGGATCAATACAACTGGGTTTTCCCAAGAACCCGAGCCTGAAAAGTTGACTGAAATGACATACTCTACGCCTCTGAGTGTAATGGGAACTCAAAATATTTCTCACTTGGTGGAATGAAAAATTCCAAAGGAAAATTTTGGAGTCTTTGATTAGGTTGACATCCAACATGATGAAGGTGGGTGTCATTTGTTTCGTAAGACTAGCTTGGTTGTTCCTTCATCTAGAACTGGGGAGGCTAAAGTCAAAATAGAATCCAAGAAAATCAATTGAATACATTTTAAGGGTAAGAAGGATGCTTCAGTTCCAAAAAGAAAGGATGTAAAGATTAGAAAATACAAAAGAAAACTTCTAATGCAGGGCTTGCTAAAGATAACTAACTCAAGAGGTTCATATTCTAACATAACCATGGCTTCTGGTGCACTACATCGATGAGAAATTAAAGTGGGGACAAAATTCCAAGGAGCAAAGGATACCTTATCACATGAAACACAACAGATTCAATAAAAACATAAACACATGGAAGGGTACATAAGCAAACAAAATGTGGTGATATTCTAGTTTACTATAGTATTTTGGCCACATACGACCACACTTTTTGCTAATGTTGTGAAGGTACCTTAGTTTAATGGGTCTTAGTGACCATATTGAAGAACTTTTGATTACTTATTGCCAATTTCCTAACCCCTCAACACAAGAAAATACATCCACGTAAACTCTTCACGCCTAGAGAAGGCCAGAATTGTCATTTTCCAAAGGAAACAACTTAACAAATTGAAACTGAAATAACTTAAACGAATTTCCAAAAAAAATGGAGAAAGAAGAATAAAACTTTACCTCGATGTGTTTGTCTGTTAACCCAATAGGATTAATCAAATTGTAAGGGGATCTTTTGTTACTAGGAAAAAATCCATTTTGAATCGTTAAGAGTGAATAAGCATAGCCACCAATGACATATTTAAATTCACCGAAAAATGTTCTCCGCTCCAGAGGTTCATCAGGGTATCCCTACAACACAATTGCTTGAATTTCCATCATATTATACATATTGATGAAGAATTCAAGTTTTTCTTCTCTGGTTAAGTCATGTAAATCAATTTTAGGAAGTTCTTCAATCACTTTCAAGTACCTGGAGTGGAGTAAAAAACACCAACATGTAAATATTTAGCATGGAATTTTTACCTAAATATATCAAGGATGAAAACAACTAAAATGGTATAGTGCATAGTATATCAAAATACATATGGTAAGACCATAAATAGGCACCTTATAAACTCTTCACTGGCACCAATACTTCTGTAATCTACATGCTTCCCATCATCAGAGGTACAAGCTTCATAAATCACTTGGGTAAAGATCCTCAGTCTAGCTGCAATTTTGGCTGGGGGTTTGGGCTTCATGTCATTTGTACCTCCAATAAAATTATAGCAATTTGTGGAAACAATAGGATCATGTTCCATGAAACGATAAGGATGATTTCCATATTCGAAGACATTCTCACTAGAAATGGGCGCACACCATTTAACAACAAAGAAAAAGGAATTTAGCCACTATATATAGATCAACCATAAAAGAGTGCCATAAAAATGGAGCAGTCTTTAAATAGTTTTACGCTATATTAAAATCTTGCAAATAGTTATTTGGAATTTCGAGTGAATCATTATAAGACATACTTTAGAACATGGTGGAAAAAGTGCTTTGAAGCAAGATTTATTCCAAATTCAACTGCCCACAAAGTCCCCAAAAATATTAGTATAAAAATGAGTATCTAACCTTAAGAAGAAATGTATAATTACTTTTGTTTTGATATGTTGTTTTTAATTTAAACATGATATTTTTACATCACTTTAAATTGTATGGATTCATATATTAATTGGCGTGGGTTATAAACATTGTTTAGAAAATGAAATTTAGTGTTTATGTGAGCCATATATCGTTTTGAAAATGAAATCTAATATCTGTATAACAGGATATTCAAAAAAAATGTCTATTATCTAATATTTTATTTTCCAAACACCATAAATATCTCAAACTCTAAGTGAAATGATGTAGGTAATATCATTAAAACAAAAACTATGCATGAAACTTCCAAAGGGATAGGAAAACATGATCAGAATGAATCTACGCTATTTAGGAAGAGTCGTACTCTCAAACAAAGGCTAGAGTTATTGCCACCCTGTATAGGGTGGCAAATCTGAATCACAAGAAATAAAAAATTAATAATAAAAAATAACACCAAATACAATGTGAATTTTTGTACATCTAAATATATGGAAACATTAACATCTTACAGAAGACTACAATAAATGGTAGGCTGATCTCCATGTTGAGCGTCGAGGAGTTCTAGTTAATCAAGTTTCAGGTCCGAGTAAAGCAAATAGAAAAGAATGAAACCTTTGAACACCACGAGATGACGATCAATGGAAATTTGATTGGGCTGTAAAGAACAGCCATGGAAGAGAAGGTGGAAAGGAACTATAAAGAGTGTAAATGGTGAAATTGTTTTTTATTTATGCTTTGTCACTAGGAGAATGTGTAACAGTAAGGCTGAATTGAGAAAATTCATGGATGGACTTTATATATGTTTCCAAAATGGTTTGGATCACCTGAAAGTTGAAGGATATTCCAGCCTGGTCATTAACATTTTAAATGTAACTAGTTACTAGCCAATGGCTAGAACATTTTGGCTACCTTGATCACTGGTTGAAATGAAGAAAGAATGAAGGAATAACAACTGAATCTGACTAATTTGAACTATTATCTTATTTTGAAATACAAAACTCGGTCCTCAATTGTTAATTTATTTTTTTGACTATAGATTCTCTGTAATAATGTTGGTTCTAATCTAGATCAATATTTAGGGTATCTGTAGCCCCATGGTTTTTGTTTTCACTTTGCCCAGCCTTTTTCAAAATTTAATGGAAACTTTATTGTAGATTATCAAAAAAGTGAGGTTCAATGGCTTTTAAGATATATGGAAAATACTGTCTCAATTGATTTCTGGATATGGGACTCTAGGTACCATTTCTAAATTCTTTGTAAAATTATCTGATTTATAAGGTTCCTTTTTGTTATGTCTATTGTATTTCATGTTCTTCCTTGCTTTTGCACTTAATGGTATCAGATCATGACCTAATTTTTACCAGGAAATAATAGATTGAACACAAAATTCAAATTTAGTAGGGATTTATTTTTAAGAAAAGAAAGATCTGACAAAGAGGATCGATGATTCTACTAAAGAAATTAGAGCTTTTACAAACATGATTGAATCTATGCAACAAACTACGGACAATTTGCAGAATATGATTACGAATAGTTTGCGAAGGTAAGGTACTTCAAACCCATCAATAACTAGAGAGCATGCTTCAAATTATAGGGGAGGATATGCAATCCATATAAATCTTGGCAATCAAGGCTTCAAAGAAGTATAAAAGTGGGAGATTAGGTACATAAATATATAGTTCATCTTAACACTGAAACCCTTATTATATATTCCATTACAGATCTAAAGATTGCAATTTAGTTTTTTATAAATTTGACAGCAAAGAAAAGGTGATACATTTAAGTTACACCACTAGGATGGAAGAGAAAAGAACTAGAAATCTAACAACATGGAACAATTTTACCAAGGCAATGAAATTAAAGTAGTGGCCACAAAACTATTCACAAGGTTTATTCATAGGAATATCAAAGTATAAAATGGAAGTCAGGAGGGTCAGTTCTTTCTTTTTCATGAATATTTGACACATTAAGTACTTGGATGAATTTATCCAAGAGACCTCAAATGAATCTTAACAACATATATCCATGTTAAAAAGGATCTACCAATCACCTAAAGGGATCAAATCTCTCAAGTTGCAAACCCCTTTTTTTGAGTGGAAATGTTGAGGAATGTGAAAGGAATGTTTGTGGTTTTAATTTGTAGTCTTATATATGTGGTTCTAAAAATTAATTTAAATCTATTTTGAGTCTACATGTTTTTTTTATAATAACTTTATTTTAGATGAGCAAAAAAATCCATGAGACATAAGGATAGGGAAAAAAAATACACAAACCTAGTCCCTCTCCAGTAACTGATCCTCTGACAAAAAATTGACCAGTTCTGATCCAACAAAGCACCTGGTGAACATCCTCATTTTATAAAACCTATCCTTGAAAACCACTACTTCTCGGATTTTTCTAAAAACATTATCAAACTCATCCACCATCCCATTGTTCCCGAAATCATCTTCCCTTGCAGATAGTAGAAAAAGGGCCGAAGAAGGATGCTTGGTTTCAATCAATCCCTAGATATTCTCATCAAGTTCTGCATACTCTTCCATGGCCCTGATCTTCACATCATCCAGAACTACATTACATTCTTTACAAACAAAATAAAAGAACAAGGTCGACTCTCATGAGGATTCGAATCTGAATAAGTCGGATAGTTTGTGCATAACTGGAAAAAAGTAATATATATGTTTCAATAACATGCTATAAAGATACATCAGAATAAATAATTAACAATAGTAACCCTACAGGAATATTTATCTTTGTATTAAAGTATTGGTTACATAATTAGTTATTGGAACTATGATTTGGCGCATTTCAAAGATAACCGAATGTTAATAGACTAAACAATCAAAATGGGAAAGAAATATTTACAAACTCTTAACCTAATCAGAAGTTATCAAGCTTCTAATAAAAAATGTAATGAAAAAAGGACGCTAAGACCGGTCTCAGCAATTCAAACCTTCAATCTCAAGTAAGTTTATATTTCGGACAGTTCAAGTGATCTACCATATTAGTGTGACCAAAGTGGAACCCTTAAATCAAAATAACCCTGAACACGGGCTCTACAGTATTTTCATATGAACAAATGACTGATAAAATTCCAAGATAACTGTGCAGGTGAAAAATCATGGGCAATTAAATTCATAACCTAACATTCACTAAATTTACATATATCCAAATCGGGCATGGGGATCCCTTTAGAAAATATAAAAATGAGAATTACAGTGCATAGCTTTATTAAAATCTGAATCTGCAAAACCCTTAAATATAGGGTATCCTACTATCAAATCTACCTTATAAGGTGGATTGGGCAATGTATCACTTGGAACAAACATCTTCACCCTTTGCTGAGGGAAACCATCATTTTCAAGATAATTTCAAACGAGGAAGGGGGCTTGCTTACCTAGAAAATGACCCCGAGAGTATAATATCACGAACCCAAATCTTAGGAAGAAGGTTTGGCTCCTTCCAACAACTATGTTACTTTAATTGCAACATAATCCTGAAGGAATTGAAAACTTTCAGAGATCAATTTAGAAGGAGAGATACCAATTAGGTTCATAATTACCTTTGAAGCAACAATTAAGGTTAAAAGCTATTTGAGCTTGACTAAGTGGATAATTTTATTTCCCATGTTGTATGTAGTATAACCTCTAAGCATGAAGGTTGTATGCAACAATTCCTTAGGGTTTGTTAGATTTTTAACATTAAGCTAGCACTATATTAGGATCTTTAACTGAGAGAATAACAAGCACATCAATTAAACATGAGAGACAATGAACACTGTGTTTTTCCTTGGGGAAACCATAAATGGAGAAAACCCTGCAACTTCCTCAGAGATAGAATCAGCACCAAAAGTAAAACCCCAAAATAGCAAGATGATCTCCCAACAGCAGTAGCCTCTTTCTTCCTAGCCCTAGTGGCTTCTTCTTCCTTAGCTATGCGTTGCAATTGGGTGTGAGTGAGAGTGTGATAAACAGAGAGACTCACTCTCTATTTATAATAATTCCTGACTTGACAATAACCAACTAGGGCTGACTTCTCTAGAAGAGTCTAATAACCATAGTGACCCAGACCTGCCGGGACTTTAACCTTTGATCAATAGGAGGGTTACCCACAATGACTTGACATGACTTATTTACATTATGGAACCTCCCTATAGGAACATCGGGGAATGACATGACTCAAATACATTATAGACACATCCCAGAATAAATATTGGGGTAAAATACATAATAAATACAAGTGAATACATTCCGAAGTTACAATTACATCAACACTCCCTCTTAACTAGGAAGGTATTCTCTCGACACAATTTATCAGCTCAAGTCTTCTTCTCTATATCATATGGATCATCATCGATTCCTTGTCATATTCAAGTCATATTCATATTCAAGTCATCTTCATCTTCAAGTCATGTTTATATTTGGATTTGGATCATCACTCGATCTAGATCACCACTAGAACATCATCACTGGATCTGGATCATCATCACTAGATCTGGATCATCACTCGATTTATATCATCAATGTTGGATCATCATCACTAGATCATCATGGGTTCTATCTCATAATTCTTCTCATCACAGGAATTTCTATAGAGCCGGTCCTTTTTCATGTTGGTTGTAGGCCTACCCACCATGTAGGTCTTTTTCAGCGCTTACATCTGACCCTAAGTGAGAATTGCCCGCCCAGCACTTTCATTTGACCATGAGAGGAACACATCCAACACCATGTATAAAAGGCATGCCCAACACTCACATCTGACCATGCAGGAACACATCCCACAACCCTGTCAGAAAGGCCCAATACTTACATTCACTAGCCTGATAGGACACACCTACTATCATCTGTGGAAAGGCACAACACTCACATCCACCAGCATGATAGGACACACCTACTGTCATCTGTGGAAAGGCTCAGCACTTACATCCACTAGCATGGTAGGACACACCTACTACCATCTGTGGAAAGGCACATCACTCACATCCACCAGCATGGTAGGACACACCTACTACCATCTATGGAAAGGCACACCACTTACAATCACCATCATGGTAGGACACACCTACTACCATCTTTGAAAAGGCACATCACTCACATCCACCAGCATGATAGGAAACACCTACTATCATTTCTGGAAAGGCCAAGACTCACATACACCAGCATGATAGGACACACCTACTATCATTTGTGGAAAGGCTCTGCACTTACTTCTGACCATGTGGGAACCAATAACATAGTCACGTCAGAATGGCTCTCAGTCCCAGACTGAGGATTCCTGGTAACTGACCAGGTTCTTCCATTCTCCTAGAGAATAGAAACATTCCTTATATTTGATCAAGTGGGAACACATCCCTCAATCAGATCAGAATGGCCATGCACTCATATATTATCATGTGAGAACACATTTCATAGCCATATCAGAATGGCCCTCAGTCCCGAACTAAGTTTTCCTAGTAACTGACCAAGTGCCTCCATTCAGAGAATGGAAATAGCCCTTATATCTGATCATGTAGGAACCAATACTATAATCATATTAGAATGGTTCAGCACTCATATCTACTTTGGAAGGAACCAATCCTCTCACCATGACAGAATGGCTCAGCCCTTATATCTGACCATGGAAGGAACCAATCCTCTCACCATGTCAGAATGGCTCACGGAATCATCACTTCCCTTTGGAGAGAACCTCGATCTGGAGAACACCAAGCTTCTCCCTGAGGTATTCAAACTTCACTCTATCTAATGGATTTGTCAACACATTACCTATCTGTTCATCCGTCGCAACATACTAGAGCTTCACTTTTCCTCTCTGCACCATATCCTTGATATAGTGATATTTTATCTCGATATGCTTCAACTTGTCATGGAACACCGGGTTCTCTAGAAACTTCACACAACTCTAGTTGTCATAATATATACAAGTAGCATCCAATAGGAGATCAAATAAATCAGACAGTAGCTTCCTTAGCCATACTTTCTCACAACTAGCTAAACACACTGCAACATACTCTGCTTCAGCTATACTCAATGCCACACATGACTGCTTCCTGCTAAACGAAGAGATCACACCTGATCCCATACTAAAGCAACACCTTGAAGTGCTCTTCCTATTGATGGCACTCCCTACCCAATCTGAAGCAACATAACCCTCAAGGTTAATCTTCTGACTCTCCTCATACTTGAGCCCATAATCAACTGTACCCCTCAGGTACCTCAGAATATGGTTTGCAACAATCAAGTGACCATGTCTCATATTTGTTAAGAACTGGCTCAAGGTGTTCACATCAAAGAAAATATATGGTCTTGTGTTTGTCAGGTACACCAAAGACCCAATCATCTGACGGTACATCGTAGCATCAACTGCTTCTGATGAAGCATCACTCAATAGCTTCAGGTTTGATTCCATAGGTGTGGCCATGGCCTTGCAGTCCATCATCCTGAATCTCTTCAGGATCTCTACAGTATATTTCCCTTGTCCCGAGGAAATTCTATTTGCATTCTACCACACCTCCATGCCTAGGAAATAATGCATCATACCCAAGTCCTTCATTTAGAACTTGGCAACAAACTTCCTCTTCATATCAGCAATCAACCCATCCATACCTGTTATAAATAAATCATCTACATACAGTAGGAGCATCACTGGGTTACCATCTTCAACCTTGTAGTAAAGGTTGGAATCTGCTTTACTCTTGGTAAAGCCCAAACTAGATAGAAAGTTGTCAATTTTGTCATACCATATCCTGGGTGCCTATTTCAAACCGTAGAGGGCTTTCTTCAATATACACACATGAGAATCCCTGTCATGTGTCTCAAAACCGAGTGGCTGCTCCACATACACTTCCTCTTCCACTACACCATTCAAGAAAGAAGTCTTGACATCCATCTGGTGTATCTTCCACTTAATCACTGCAGCCAGAGCAAGTACTGATCTGATGGAAGTGTATCTAGCTACAGGAGAAAAAATTTCTTCATAATCTATTCCTTCTTTCTAGGAGAAGCCACGAGTAACAAATCTTGCTTTATATTTTTCTATGCTGTCATTTGCAACATGTTTGATCTTGTAGATCCATTTGGAAGTTATGACCAGCTTCCCTTCTGGTCTTGGGACAATATCCTAAACATCATTCTTCATGATTGATTGATATTCTTTGATCGTAGTATCCTTCCATTCTTTCCTTTATGCCGCTTCTTCATAGTTGGAAGGTTCTTTATCGATGAAATCACATAGTAATGCTACATATCTGGAGCAGGAACTGGTCCTCTTTCTTTCTCTATGATTCTCTTCTGGAGCCCCATATCTTTCCACACCTTGGATAGCTTGTCATACCCAATCAGGTTTCCTCCTATGAGTATTCTTCTCTTGAGGTGGATCTATAGGTTCTTAAGGTTTTTCAAATTCTCGATCTTCTTCTTGAGTTTCTTCGTTCATGGTTGTATCATGAATTCTAGGTGCTTCTGATTCTTTAGGTTCTTCAGTAGGTCTCTTTATAGATTTGTTGTAAGCCAAGTCTTCGTCAAATGTTACATCCCTCCTGATATCGATCTTCTTGAATACTCGGAAGTATAATCTGTAAGCCTTCAAGATTTTAGAGTATCTCACAAATATGCCCTTCTTTCCTGAAGGATCTAATTTTGTCCTCTTTTCTTTTGGAATGTGTATGTACACTGGACAGCCGAATATTTTGAGATGGATGACTTCTGGTTTCTTGCCAAAAAATACTTCTTCAAGTGTCTTGTTCTCGAGTACTCTGTGTGGAGTACGGTTCTGTACATATACCGTCGTTCTGGAAGCTTCTGCCCATAGATGCATGGGAAGATCTTAATCATGAAGCATATCCCTTACAGCTTCCGTGATCATTCTATTATTCCTTTCTGTAACCCCATTCTGTTGTGGATTATACGGAGTATTTAACTCCCTCTTAATCCCTGAGTCTTTGCACAATGATTTGAATTCATTTGAAGTGAATTATCCATCATTATCTGATCGAAAGGTTTTGATCTTCTTTTCTGTGTGGTTCTTGATCAAGGCTTTGAATTCCTTGAATTTGATGAACACTTCATCTTTGTTCTTCATGAATTAAATCCATGTCTTCCTAGAAAAGTAATCAATAAAAGAAACATAGTATACACACCCCCTTAATGAACTTGATGACATTGGACCGCATACATAAAAGTGGCTGATTTCCAAGATTCCTTCTGCCTTGCTCTCGCTACTTGGAAATGTCTTTTTTGTGTTCTTTCCTTTCACACATTCTTTGCAAAATCCATCATGTTTTGCT
Organism: Pseudotsuga menziesii; assembly: GCA_001517045.1. NCBI lineage: Eukaryota > Viridiplantae > Streptophyta > Pinopsida > Pinales > Pinaceae > Pseudotsuga > Pseudotsuga menziesii. The sequence continues at coordinate 410,148 of LPNX010091425.1, forward strand.
TGAATTTCTGGAAGACCTTCAACAACTTTACTTGCAAGTGGTAGTGCTCTGTAATGCACATGTGCAAGCCTTCTATGCCAAAGTTCATTTGGATCTACTGTGTCATAGACCAAGGCTTGTTCTGGATGGCCCTTCAATTTGTATAGACCTCCTTCTTGTTCCCCAATGACTACTGCATCATTAATAGTCTTTCCCTTTGGCCACATGATAACTTGGACATCTATAAATGCAACCCTCATACCTTTTTCATATAATGCAGATATGGAGAGGAGGTTCTTCTTTAGTCCTGGTACAAACAATACTTTCCTCATTGTCATAGAATTTTAAGAGTCTAGCTTATAGGACGATTCCCCAATACCAGTTTATTGGATACTGGTAGTCATCTCCAAGCTTCACCTTGTGAGGTGAGTCATGTTCAGATAGCTTCACAAAGGATTCTTTGAATCCTGTCATATGTTTGGAAGCACCACTGTTTATAAGCCAATCATTGCTTCCATGTGTAATGTTTCCTGTGAGAGCAGAAATCAAAACATATTCTTCATCACTTGAAGAGTCTTCCCTTTCATATCCAGTTCTCTTTGTGGAAGGTTCATCATCCTCTACAACATGAGAATGATGTCTTCTCTTGTTTCCCTTCTTCTTGTGAGAGACATTTTTATTTCTAGGACATTCTCTAGCATAGTGTCATTTCTCATCATATGTATAATATCTGATTCTAGACAAATATTTTCTAGTGTTATCTTTGTGAAAGTGCTTACCTCTGGGGTGATGAGAATTTCTTCTGGTTTTCTTGGAGTGTACTGTGAGATCTTGATCTTCATTTCCCATCTTTTCTTCTCAAGCTGCTATTCAAGCTTCTTCTTGAGAGCATTCTTCCCATAGTCTTCCAAACTTGACTAACTTCTTTTCGTCACAGATTCCTTGAATAAAGGAGTCCCATGATTTAGGGAGACCATTCAAGGTGGTCATTACAATCTTTGCGTTCTCCACTTTTTCATCTACTGCTTCTAGTTGTTCCTTGATTTGAGACACTCTTGTAAAGTAATACTGGATGGTCTTTTCATTCTGGATCTTTACATTCTTTAGTTGGTTTCTCAGAGTCATCTTCCAATTTATGTTATTTCCTTCAAACAGTTTGGTTAGGGCATCAAACATAGATTTAGGTGTCTTTAGGTAGGACACCTATGGTATGAGGTGATCCTTGATTGAATTAGCAATAATCCTCTTTTCCATAACCAGCTTCTTCTTGTGTAAGGCCTTAGCCTCATCTCCCTCTGGAACTAGAACCTCCCCATTGATATAGGAGTCCAACTCATTTTCTTCCAGGACCAGGGAGATCCTATACTTCCAGGCTCGAAAGTTATCAGCTCCCTCAAGATTTTCATCAAGCTTCGTATGATGAGACATCTTAACTGAAAACCTCAAATGGAAATACAAAAGATTTATATCGTACCAAGTCAAGATGTTAGATCTGGATTTGGAGTTGAATTTTTGCCGTGCCGGTTCAGGAGCAGATTAGGGTTTGGCTTTTCTGGAGTTTTGTCCAACCAAATACTTTGATCTTGATCTCTAAACTTCAATTTTGAGCAGGAGATCAATCTAGGCCTGGGCTCATTGAAAAATTCCACTTCTGTGGAAAGCCCTAATTTTCGGTAGTAGTGTCGGGTCCAAAACTGAAAAAGATTAGAATTAAATTATGCTTTGACAGAAAGATGCACCCTAGTGAGGAGAGTTAGTCCAACCTTATTTTGCTGAAAATATGTGGAGAGAGATCCCAAAAGTAGGAAGCCCTAGTTCCCACAAGTGCATAGTGTCTTCTTCTCAGGTTAGCTCTGATACCATCACTAGTACAAAATGAGAAATTAATGACTAAAAAAAGGGTAAAATCAGGCTAAAAACGACTATTTTTGAGTCGGTGACCAATAATAGCTAATTTCCACTATCTTGTAGCTAGTCGTATTTCACTAGTCTTTAATAGCTTGACTTAGTAGTCGTTGATTTAGTCATTGAAAAACAATGATTTAGTCATTGATAGTTAATGAATTAGTCATTGATTTAGTCACAGATTTAGTCACAGATTTAGTCATTGATTTAGTCACTGATTGCAACAATTAATGACCAAATATATGACTAAATAAACTACTAGATGTTAACATATTAATGACTAAGCTAAATACGACTAAGATATGAGAAATTAACTACTAATAGTCGTATATATGCGAATTTAGTCGTTTTTGTACTCGCAAATTTATGATAGGGCATGGAGAAATTGAACCACTAACGTCCTACCTATAATTAGGCAGGTGATCTACAATTGAGCTAGCACCCTTTAAGAAGTTTTTAATGCTTGACAATGATGATATTCAACCAAATTTATGATAGATAGCAATCTACAAACTACACAATTATTACTATTACAACTTACTAGTAACTAGTATTTATGATAAACTAATTCCTGAAAGCTATCTACAATTTTTCCTATAACTAAAATTAGCATAAGGAAAAATGTAATGATTTTCATTGTATTGTGTAAATTATTGAAACAATGAAATATATAAAATTAGCACAAGAAAAATTGTAATGCTTTTTCATTGTATTGTGTAAATTATTGAAACAATCAAATAAAGATAACATGTATTTTAGCTTATTGAAATAATGAAATAAACAGAAGCATGTGCTTTAAACATTTTAAGGAACTCTCGTAAACTTATATATAATTAAAAATATAACAATCACATAAATAAAATACGGATAAAAATAGATAGTTTTTTTTACAACTATAACATAGTACTATATTAAAAATACAAAAAAAATGAATATAAATTATACATATAATACCATGAAACGTAGTTTTATCATTCAATGTCATTAAAACATTTTACATAAATAAGATTATGCATAGGAATTCCAATGGAATATACAAAATAGAAAAAAATTATAGGTTGTCCATCATGTGGATCATCATCATCAAAATTCATCTTAAATACATTTTAAAGTGTTTGATGAATATCCCAAAGTTGGATCTATGTACATTGAATGTTATACATATTACAAGATTGAGGTGTCAAAAGAGAAGATATTGAGGAAACCTTCTACGAAGAGGAGGTGAATCTAAATAACCATGCAAGGGAGATGAGAGAAAATGATGAGCAGTAGGTATTTGATGTTCTACTAGAGTTGGAAAAAGATGTGTTGAGGCCTGGAAAATCGCAGGAGACAACAACAAGGGATTCTCCCCAGTAAACATTCCCAACCAGCCCGTTACTGTTTGGTATGGGGGATCCATCCAGTTTGTGGTTTGGCTACCATAGTTCAAGTAACCAAAATAAAGGGTTTTACTGGTTATGGCCCAATCCACCGTGTATCTTTTTTAGTTTTTTAGTTTTAAGTATGAGATGCAAATTCTTATCTAAAATGCAGATTGATAGAGAATACAAGGAGCGGTCACAATGTGATGCGCAGGTTCTTACCTCTCATCTTAACTCTCTCGCATCTAAATCACACACAACAAGAAAACTAAAACTAACTTAACTAAATTGTCCCTAGGGAGAGAGGTTTTCATTTAATGAGTAATGTATTACTGTTCATGCATTAAGAAAAATCACAGGTAGCTGTTCTTTATTTCAAAAGACATAAACATGAATAGATAGATGAACAACAAGGTAGCTCATTGTTTATGAAAAGCATTCATTACTCATAGTGGAAATTTCATAAAATAAACTAGAGAGCATTCATATAAGAACATAGGTTCAACAAGTTAGAACGATCTCACAGTGAATGGACAAAAGCTGAAAATGAAATAGTCCCCTTCAACAACATCCATTGCACAGCATTTGAACCTTCCACCAAAGCTTTCTCCAACAGGAAAAATTGTAATTATCTATTGCAAAAGTAAATAATTCTTGTTAAAACATGTTCTCACAAGTCTAATTGGCAAAAATTCCCTATTCCCTTTAACTTTCCTATATTTAAACAAAACAACAAAACCCTTGGGCTGCCCCCCCCCCCCGGGTGACCTTTGGGCTCCCCTAACCATTTAATCCCACAATTTTGTACTTTTGTGAGTGCTCATGATTCATATAATGCGTTACATTTTGGATTAAGACTTAGGAGTATTTCATAAAATGGGACCAGCTCAGTAACTGATGAACCTTTTCCAAGCCTGGGACTTTACTGCTATCGATTCTACTTTGTCTTTTATTTGTTCTTTTAAAGATCCCGTTGATCTCAGAACATTTCTGCCTATCACTTTTCAGCCAAATCCTTTCTGCTTCGTCTTTCTTCGCAACATTAATCATCAAACTGGGTCTGGAGAATATTCTAAGTTCGTCTACAATTAAAATGAAAAATTCATCGTTAATTCGGATTGGATCTTTTCAAAAAATGTAAGCCATACTAACAGTAAAACTAATCATCAAAAGTGAGGCCCTGTACTGCGCTCTCATTGTGAAAACCCCAAAATGATAAAAGCATCTGAAACCTACGCCATCCATAAAATAAGGTAAAAACACACACAAAACGGCGGGAAAAACCTTCACCTACAGGAAAACTAAGCATTGGGAAGATAAAACAAAGAGGAGCCGCAACAGCGGGCGACGAACAAATGATGGGTTCCGCAGCACAATAAAAAACGACGAAATAAAACATTAAAACTTACAGCATCGGACCTTGAACTCACTAGAGCATCGGATGGTTAGATCACTAAAGAGCCGCAATAGTAGAAGCTACATGGACCAAAGGTTCCGCAGACCAGTCACCATCGACGAAAATCAAACAATCCATTGGCGAAAATCAAGCGAAACATTGACAAACGGAAAAACTACATGTCAGATGGTTAGTCTGCTCCGGAGCTAGAATGGCAGGATTCAAATAGACTATGACTTCTGCAATCCAATGAAAAATTCAGTGAGTGAAACAACCAAAGGTCATGCATCGACGAAGCAAAAGACTAATCCCCTAATTAAATGTCCAACACAGCTCCGACAACGAAAAGAGCAACAGAAACCCGCAGAGTCGGCAAATATAAGGGATTATGTCGGAGTACTTGCAATCTGCCATCCGAAATAGTGGCAACACAAAGGGCCGTCATTCTGATGGTGATGAACAAAAAACGCTGATAGTTAAAAGATTTTAAAACAAAACAAAGGGAATAAAACTATCGAAAAAAACATGACTGTCCATCGGGGGTGTTCATAAGTAAGCTTCTGCAATGGCGGCTGCGTAGATGACTACGACCCTGCTTCACAACCCAATAAAATTCCGATGGAAAAAAAACCAACACTTCAAACCAATTCAAACAAAACATAGTCATTCAGCTTCCTTAATTCAACCTCATAGGATCCAAATTTGTAGCAAAAAACAACAGAGTTTAGCAATCCCAAACAATCTAAGCAAGACAAAATTTAAAAGGAGGGTCCAAAATTTTAAAAAATTTGGGAAAACATTGCAGCTGCAACAATTGGTGACTACCTGGTGAACCCATATATCTAGACAACCTCTTCCTTAAGTAACAGACTATTTTAAGAATAAAACCAACATGTTGAATTTTTCTAAATGTCTGGATTTCCCAAATGGAAAATATATGTACTTTTAATCATTGATGATAGTCCATTTTAGGAAAATGGAAACTAGGATTTCAAAGTCAAGATAACTCTTTATAGGCCAGGAATATGAGTTTCATTTATTACCTCTGTCTTCGGGTAGCTTCCAGCTTAGACACCACAGGATTGTAACATATGGTAAATAGAAATGTTCATTTGTTCCTCATTCCCATGCCATTTTGCACTTTTTTGTGCTTTTGGACTTTTTTGTCCTTTTGAGTCCTCCTCATGCCTTTCTTTATGAATTTTTTATTCAGGCTCCTCTATCCATAGTGTCATTTTGTGTGAGAGATGTATTTAATTTTCAGCTCATGGATGGAGAAGAACTTTTGGCAATTTTGTACTCATATGATTCAGTACTTTGTTTTGATACATATTGCTTTCTTAGGAGTTTTTTTACTCAAACTTTCCTTTTGGCTCTCAATTCTTGGCATGGGACTATTTATATATAATATACTATTTACCTTGCTTCCTTTCCATGGGTCTTTTGCTGTCACCCCCTAGGACATTTTTAAATGTGAGATGGATGGAGCCTCGAAATAGTATTCCAGAATTTTGATCCTGAGTTCTTTTACAGGAATTAAGTAGGACTTCAATGTGTTCATAGCCATTCAGGAAAACTGTTAAACTAGAAGAAAATATTTCAAATAACATAATAGTACACAGTGTTATAATCAAGGATTTTAGTTAATCCAGAATTCTGATCTTCTCCATGCAACAAAAAGTTTTCCTCTTTTTATTGAAATCAATCAAAATATAAACTAAAGAAAAATAGAAAAATAAATCAAAATAGACAATCAAATCAGTTTATTTATGTACACAACAAAAACAAAAAAAACATGAAAAATAATGTTTGAGAACCAAACCATTTACTGGTAAGTTCTCTTCCCACCCGTGTAAGTTTTGCAATTTATAGGTTGAGGGGCTAAGTTTTGCTACAATTTGAAAAGGGCCTACCCATAACTGTTGAAACTTTGTGTGCTCCCCCTTCTCATCATGCGGGTTATCCCACTTAAGAACCAGGTCTTCCACTTGTAGAAATTTTAAAACCTTGATGGCATAAGGAATTTCATAAACAGGCTAAGGATCTAGGCACACAATTAACCTCACAGAGAATTGTAGAGAATTATCATAAGGAGAGAAGAAGAAGAATTAATGAACACACATTAATGAATGATCAATAAATGATAATTGATATTCTTACATAGGTAATACATCCTTATAAAGGAAAAAGGAGTTGCATGAAGACAACTCAAGCTAGCTCATAAAGCAGGCTTACTAATTATGATAAACCCCATAGTTGACTAAAGCACGTTCCCAATCTACCAAGCACCTCACGAATTAGAAATAGCATGTGTGAGTGATGATGAGTGAAGGAAAGACTTGATAATCCTAGAAGATGGAGACAAAATAATGGAGGATGGTTTGGCAACAAAAACTGCCAGTTTCTTAGTTGACAAGCTTTACCTTATCCATAGAAAATTAGGATAAAGCAGTAAAAATAGAATAACGTAGATTCTGCTGTAAAGCACAGTTACCAGTTCTGGATGACCATAAAGTGGTCAAGATCAACCTAGAATTAGAAATAAATCATTCCTAGGATATAGATGGCAAGTGTTGACTCTAAGGTGCAAGTGGATGCCAACTATCTAAGCTAGTGGGTAGAAAATTAATCAAATAATGATTAATTATTTTATGAGTGGGTTTATTATATTCCAACACCACTTCAAATTCCTTTGTTCCAGCTTTGTGCTTATCAAACCACCTTTTCACTACTTCCTGTTGTTGCTTAAAACGTTCTTTAGCCATGGATCTAGACTCTTCTGCCTTCAAAAGATTATAGATTCTAAGTTGTAGGATTTCATTAGTTGTGCCTCTAGACTGTTGGGCTATTATGGAACATGGTAGCATAATGTTATGAGGAAGTATAGCTTCTTTCCCATAAACAAGGGTATACAATGACACACCTAAGGAATTCTTGGGTGTGACCATATTAGCCCAAAGAGCGTTCGGTAGTGCTAAATGCCAACTTCTTTGGTTTTCTATCACAGTCTTTTTTAAAATCCTAATCAAATTCTTGTTTGTAGATTCTACCAAACCATTCCCTTGGGGGTAGTAGTTGGCAGAATAATGCAACTTAATTCCTTTTTCACGAGAAAATGCAGTTAATCTAATAGAATAAAAATAAGCAGGATTATCGAAAACCAGGGAAATTGGAACCCCAAACCTGGTCATAATATGGTCTTGTAAGAAATCCATGACCGCATCTTCATTGACCTTACGTAGTGGAATGGCCTCAACCCATCTAGTGAAGTAGCATTAGAGGAAATTTGAGGTCTAAAATGGGCCTCCTAAGGAAAATAATAAAATAATAGTTAAAATAATAAAATAATAGTTATTAAATTTGGAGAAAGAATGAAAAAAACTACTTTTTGTGTTCGTATTTTCGACATATCTCCCTGTATTTTTACTCAAACTTTGAGCAGGAGAGCTCGTTGGATGAAGAATTTAATTTTGCATCCAACAAGTACCCACACTGCATACTTTAGATGGACCCCGCTACCCCAATAACAAGAAATACCTGAAAAAATGTGATGATGACATCATCATCATGTTTTTCAGGTATTTCTTGTTTTTGGGGTAGAGGGGCCCGTCAAAAGTATGCAGTGTGGGTACTTGTTGGATGTGGAATTAAATTCCACATCCAACAATCTCTCCCACTTGAAATTTGAGTAAAAACATAGGGAGATATGTCGAAAATATGAACAAAAAAAGTTGTTTTCTTTTATGACAAATATGTCAATTCAACCATTATTGTTGACTCATTTTATTGAAATTCTATTGGTTCTTGAATCCCAACTCACAAAATTTATTGTTGGCACATTTTCTTATAAGGCCCATTTTAGAGCCCAAATTTCCTCTAATGTCAATTGCCGTTAAAATTAATTTGTGCTGTAAGGAAGAATTTGGTTTTATTTCTCCAATGATATCAATTCCCCACTGCTCAAATGGTTTCGTTATCATCATAGGCTTAAATGGTCCTGCTGCTTTGGCTTGTCTTCCCCCACACCTCTGGCAGATATCACACTTTCTAACATGGGCATGAGCATCCTTGAATAGCGTGGGCCAATAGTATCTAGCTCTAAGAATCTTGTGGGCTGTCGTATCTCCAAAAAAATGGCCTCCAGTAGGCCCATCATGTAACTCTGTTATGACATTTTTTACGTCTTCTTTCTCTAAGAATCTAAGAAAGACTCCATCATAATTCTTCCTGAATAAAATTCCATCAATGATCTGATATGCAGCCGATTTAAGGCACAACGCTTTTCTCTGTTTAGAATTCCAATGTTCTGCAACAATCCTTATTGAAGGTAATGAACAAGGTCTCGGTACTAGGAATTTGGAGCTGTGAAAAGAGGACATACTAACATCATATGTAATTCAGCTTCATTTTCCCAATTGTTTTCTTCATTGTTTTTACCTTCAGCCATTAATTTGGACAATCCTTGTCTTTTAACTATGCACGCTGGTTTGAATTCGAGGTCATATTCTTGTAAAGTTGTTACCCAGTTTCCTCTTCTTTCTCCTAATTCCTTTTGTACGAAAAGATACCTCACAACTGGGTGTGGAACTATTACCTTTTTCTGGTTCTTAAGTATGTATGGCCTGAATTATTTTACCGATTTGAAGACTACATAAGCTGGTTTATCTACCACTGGGTAATTCAATTCACCCCCTACAGACCAGTGCTCATAAATGATATGGGGAACTCATCTCCCCCATCTTGCTTCTGAGTAAGCACCGCTGCTAGTGAATCGTCAGAAGCGAAAGTGTACAAAATAAAATCCTTCTCAAAATCCAAACTTTTGAGAGAGGGTGCATGAGCAATAGATGTATTTATTTTACTGAATGCATTCAATCTCTACATCAGTCCACTTGAATTGTACACTTTGTTTTACCATTTGTTGCAAAGGTTTAACAATTTGACCGAAATTCGACACAAACCTTCGCATGAAATTTATTGTCCCCATGAATGATTGAATCAATTTTTTATTATGGGGTAAGGGGATCTGTTCAATAGCTTTGATCCTTTCCAGGTCTATAGAGATCCCTTTTTTAGAAAAAACATGACCTACTAGCTTTCCTTCTATAACAACAAACACACATTACCTTGGATTCAGTGAGACACCGTATTTTCGACAATGCTTGAAAATTTGTTTTAAATGGAATGCATTTTCTTATCTCTTCTTTGAAAATATCGTCACATCTTCGAGATACACTACAACACGATGGCCAATTAGACCCCGAAAATCTATATCCATAGCCCTCTGGAAAGTAGCTCTAGTGTTAATGAGTCTAAAGGGAATCCTTCTGTAAGTAAAAGTTCCCCATTTTGTTTTGAATCTAGTCTTAAGTCTATCTTCCTCAGCCACTAAAACTTGATTCTAGCCAGAGAATCCATCTAGTAATGAAAATAACTGAGAACCCAAAACCATCTGCAATATCTATTCCACAGGCGGGACTGGATAGTTGTCTTTGTCTGAAGCACGATTTAGGTTTCTAAAATCCACACATAGTCTGATTTCTCCAGATTTCTTCCTTATTGGTACCAAATTTGAAACCCATTCTAAGTGCCTAACTTCAAATATAATTTTGACATCCAATAATTTCTTCACTTCACTCTGAATTAATGGCTCCAATTTTGGATGCATCTTCCTCAAAGGTTGCTGATAAGGCTTGACTCTAGATCTAATAGGAATGATGTGTTGTATAATCTTCGTATCATATCTTTTAAGTTCTTCATATGTCCATGAAAATACATCTTTGTACTGTTTGAACAAACTAATGAACTTATTTCTTTCACCCAGAGAGCAACACTTTCCCAAATTTACATATTTGGGTTTAACTTCAATTCCCAAATTTATCAGCTCGAATTGCAAAGACGAGCTGTGAGTCTTGACATTTGCTAGTCTTTTGAACTTCCTGTCTAAATCAAATATCCTCTCTAAAGTCCTGACCCCTTTAGGAATGAAGTTGTCAAATTTTAATTCAGCTTGGTTTTCTTCGTCATCGATAATTTCCCCTTTTCAAGTTTCATCATTCATTAAACATTCCAAGATTTGTTGATCATCATCAAAAACTCGTAGATTAGTGATCATGTCTGGAACCGAAGGCCTGAAAAGTAATTCAATAGAACACTTGTTATTTATAGGCACAAGCCTTGCAGCCGAGGTACCTAACAACTCAGCTACTGCATTCTTAAGTCTCAGAATGGATAAAATATTAAATGCATAAAAGTTTGTCAGCAAATCCCATACTTCATTCTGATAAGATTTTAAATGAGGTGAGATGCAATGTATCTGTTTCTGAATCTATTTTACAATTATTTTAGAATCCCCATATACTTTCAAATTTTCTACTTTTAATTCAATTGATTTTCTTAGTCCTTGAACCAATGCTTCATATTCGGTTTTGTTATTGGTACATTCAAACTCTAATCTACATGAAAGAAAATGTTTATTCTTCTTTGTATTAATCAGGACACATCCATCTCCCGATCCTTCCAAAGTTTTAGATCCATCAAAAAACAGTGTACAAAAACTATCTACTTCTATTGTACTTGAATAAAAAACTACATCTGAAACTAATTCTACTATTTTACAGTCAAATTCATCAGCCCGTGAAAACTGAAGGAGATCAAGCTGTTTGTTTGGTGTGCCACTGACTTCTTCCGCTTGGTAGTTTCCCAATTCTAGTTCAATGAAGTAATTCCCCAATCCATAATTCACTAGTTCATTCTTACCCTCCACTTGAGTAACATTGTGCTTCATGTGGGGTTCTCTTAATACTTTAATTTGATTGGGACCAATCTGAAGCAAAATACCCATTTAGCTTTGCTGACCAATCCCAACTCAAAACAAGTCCATAAGATTTAGGTATGCCTGCTACTACAATATCTATGCACTGACATACCTTTTCATTTGAAGATAGTCGAATCAAAACATCCTCCATTTTCCCAATTACCTTCACATTTGTTCTGTCTAACTGAATAACCTACCAGGTAGATGGTTTAGGCTGTCCATTTATATTTTTGCAAAATAAAAGAGGCATAACATTTACTGATGCCCCTGATTCCACTAAACAGTTGTGTACATTATGATTGAAAATTTCAAAAATCAGGAGAAATGGTGGAGTTTTGCATTGAGGCTTACCTCCCACACTTGCTTCACCAATTTCCTCTTCTTCCGGTTGATTGTTAGTGGGAAGCTTTTCTTCAGGAATCTCAAATTCTTTTAACAATCTTTGTTTCTGCCAAGGTATATTACACATCTCAAATAGCAAGATATTTTCCTTAGCCCTCTTAATATCTTCCACAATGTCATACTCCATATTATGCTCTTTGAGATTCCTTTTTGCGTCATCAGTCTTGTCTTCAATGGGCTTGACAGGCATGCTGATTTGCTTTGGATCCTGACTCGTAATGCTGAATTCAGGTATTTTATTAGCTGTGGTGTTTTTCTGAATTTTCTTTATGTTCTTTTGAAGTCTCTTAATTTTTGGGATTACTGATCTATCTTTACTTAACAAGCCTTGACTTCTTGTTGTCATATTTGTTTCTGTTGTTTCTTCCTCTTCTGTATCAAAAAGTGAGACATAGTCCCCTAAAACTAGATCATCATCCTCTTATTTTTATGTGGGTTTACTATTCTTTTCTTCTTCATTATCAGATTCTGTTAATTTAGAGTCCAATAGTTGATTCATAACTAATGTCATCAAATTTATCCATTGAGGAAAAAAAATTTCAGAATGGGGCTGTTGATGAAAAGTGCAAAAGTTATCCATACCGACCTCTATCAAGTTCATTGTTGGAGGACTGTGTGGAGGAGGTTTATGTTGATTGTTGTCCTCTCTCCTCTTATAGTAAGGATTAAAAGATTTTTTATTTTCCTTTTCTTTTTCCAAATATATTATTCTATTAGATAGCTTCTGCATCATTTTTACCATCCCCTCAAAGTCATGTGACTGCTCTTCCTGAGGTTTAGTAAATAATAAGGCTTTCTTTCCGAAAGTTTTTTCTCCCGACTGTTCAGGATAGTCTTCTATGATCTCTCTTTTAGCTTCTACTCTCTTAGCTTCTTCATAAGTTTCTGATAATGTGGGTTTGACTTTCATTTTGGCAAACATGGCCAAATCAAGCCCTAAAGCTGAAGTATAGTATTCGATCAGAACTTTATCAGATGGTTTATCAGTTGCAGAAAAATTCTTAAGGTAAGCAGCAAACCTTTGGGTGAAACTATGCACTTTCTCTTTTCTTTCTTTCTTCAAAGCACATAACCATTTCATTAGGGCTGAATGAGTTTTATGGGATGCATATTTATTTCTGAATATCCTTTCAAATGTATCCCAGTCTGGGATTGAGTTTGCAGGCAGAGAAAAATACCATGAGGCTACTGCGCCTTTCAGTGTATGTGGGAATAATCTGCAGACTACATCTTCATGTTTTTTAGCTTTTAGCCCTTCTATAGCCAATTAGAAGCTTTGCAAATGATCATCTACGAAAATCTTTTGACTGGGATCAAACTCAGGCAGCATTTTTTCAAAAGCCTGATGTAAGTCATGCAAAGGAGGTGCTAGGTTTAGAGGTGATCTGGATTTACAAGGAGGTGGTGGATTTGGTGGGTTAGGTGGCTGATTAGCGTTTACGCCTGCCATGAGTCTGGGTGGAGAGTGAGGTGGTGAATGAATAGGAGTAATAACAGGTGAACTGTAAGGTGTGTTTGGGCTCACTTGATTCAAAGGCTAAATAACTTCCTGTAAGGTTCTTTATACTAATTCATCCAAATCTCCAACCAAAACTAAGTCTTCCAATACAGGACGGTATTTTTTCTTATACTCTATTCTGGGTAAATCAGGGATAATGGGTAATCCTCCAATACTTTTCACATATTCCCTAGTATGTATTCTCAGATCATTAACAACTTCGTTGTCCATAGAATGCAAATGTTCTTTACCTTTCTCTTAAGGAATTGAATTGGGAAATGAACTGCTTTCAAAATTATCACTGGTGGAGCAATTTTGAGGAAATGGGTTTCCTCGGCCAGCCATGCACTGGAGGCCCTCCTTCTAGCACCAAAAACTATTGAGGCTTGGAAAAGCGTAGGAGACAACAGCAAGGGATTCTCCCCAGTAAATTCTCCCAACTAGCTCGTTACTGTTTGGTATGGGGAATCCATCCAGTTTGTGGTGTGGCTACCATAGGTCAAGTAACCAAAATAAAGGGTTTTACCAGTTACGGACCTGTCCACAGTGTATCTTTTTTAGTTTTTTAGTTTTAAGTATGAGATGAAAATGCCTATCTAAAATGCAAATTGATAGAGAATACGAGGAGCAGTCACAATGTGATGCGCAGGTTCTTACCTCTCGTCTTAACTCTCTCCCATCTAAATCACACATAGCAAGAAATTAAAACTAACTTAACTAAATTGTCCCTAGGGAGCGAGGTTATCATTTAATGAGTAATGTATTATTGTTCATGCATTAAGAAAAATCACAGGTAGTTGTTCTTTATTTCAAAACACATAAACATGAATAGATAGATGAACAACAAGATAGCTCATTGTTTATGAAAATCATTCATTACTCATAGTGTAAATTCCATAAAATAAACTAGAGAGCATTCATACAAGAGCATAGCTTCAACAAGTTAGAATGATCTCACAATTAATGGACAAAAGCTGAAAACGAAATAGTTCCCCTTTAACAACATCCATTGCACAACATTTGAACATTCCACCAAAGCTTTCTCCAACATGAAAAATTGTAATTATCTATTGCGAAAGGAAATAGTTCTTCTTACAACATGTTCTCACAAGTCTAACTGGGAAAAATTCCCTATTCCCTCTAACTTTCCTATATTTAAACAAAACAACAAAAACCTTGGGCTGCCCCCCCCCCCGGGGTAATCTTTGGGCTCCCCCAACCATTTAATCCCACAATTTTGTCCTTTTGTGAGTGCTCATGATTCATATAATGCGTTACATTTAGATTAACACTTATGAGTACTTCATAAAACGGGACCAGCTCAATAACTGATGAAAATTTTCCAAGCCCAGGCCTTTGCTGCTATGGATTCTACTTTGTCTTTTATTTGTCCTTTTTAAGATCTCGTTGATCTCAAAACATTTCTGCCTATCACTTTTTAGCCAACTCCCTTCTACTTTATCTTTCTTTGCAGCAGTAATCATCAAACTGGGTCTAGAGAATTATCTAAGTCCATCTGTAATTAAAACGAAAAATTCATTGTTAAATTGGATTGCATATTTTCAAAAAAAAGTAAACCATACTAACAGTAAAACTAATCATCAAAAGTGAGGCCCTGTACTGCGCTCTCATTGCGAAAAACCCCAAAACAATAAAAGCATATGAAACCTCTGCCATCCATAAAATAAGGCAAAAACACACACAAAACAGCGGGAAAAAACTTCACCGACGGGAAAACTAAGCATTGGGTAGATAACACAAGGAGGAGTTGCAACGGTGGGCGATGGACAAACAATGGTTTCCGCGGCACAATAAAAAATGGCGAAATAAAACATTAAAATTTGTAGCATCGGACCTTGAACGCACTAGAGCATCAGATGGTTAGATCGCTAAAGAGCCGCAACGGCGGAAGCTACATGGACCAAAGTTTCCACAGACCAGTCACCATCAGCAAAAATCAAACAATCCATCGACAAAAATCAAGAGAAACATCGGTGAACAGAAAAACTACATGTCAAATGGTTAGTCCGCTCCAGAGCCGCAATGGCGGGATTCAAATAGACTACAACCTCTGCAATCCAATGAAAAATTTGGCAAGCAGAACAACCAAAGGTCAGGCATCAGTGAAGCAAAAGTCTAATCCCCCGATTAAATGTCCAAAACAGCTTTGACAACGAAAAGAGCAACAGAAACTCATGGAGTCAACAAATATAAGGGATTCCGTTGGAGTGCTTGCAATCTGCCATCTGAAACAGCGACAACAGAAAGGACCATCATTCCGACGGTGATGAACAAAAAACGTCGATAGTCAAAATATTTTAAAACAAAATGAAGGGAATAATCATCAAACTGGGTCTAGAGAATCTTCTCAGTCCGTCTGTAATTAAAATGAAAAATTCATTGTTAATTTCAATTGCATCTTTTCAAAAAATGTAAACCATACTAACAGTAAAACTAATCATCAAAAGTGACGCCCTGTACTGCACTCTCATTGCGAAAAACCCCAAAACGATAAAAGCATTTGAAACCTCCACCGTCCATAAAGTAAGGTGAAAACACACACAAAACGGCAAAAAAAAACTTCACCGGCTGGAAAACTAAGAATCGGGTAGATAAAACAAGGAGGAGTCACAACGGCAAGCGACGGATAAATGATGGGTTCCGTGGCACAATAAAAAATGGCGAAATAAAACATTAAAACTTGTATCATCGGACCTTGAACGCACTAGAGCATCGGATGGTTAGATCGCTAAAGAGCCACAATGACGGAAGCTACATGGACCAAAGTTTCCACAGACCAGTCACCATCAGTGAAAATCAAACAATCCATCGGCAAGAATCAAGAGAAACATCAGTGAATAGAAAAACTACATGTCAGATGGTTAGTCCGCTCTATTGCCGTAATGGAGGGATTCAAATAGACTACAACTTCTGCAATCCAATGAAAAATTCAGCGAGCGGATCAACCAAAGGTCATGCATCAGTGAAGCAAAAGTCTAATCCCCTGATTAAATGTCCAAAACAGCTTCGACAATGAAAAGAGGAACAGAAACCCGCGGAGTCGGAAAATATAAGGGCTTCCGTTGGAGTGCTTGCAATCTACCATCCGAAACGGCAGCAACACAGAGGACCATCATTCTGACAGTGATGAAGAAAAAATGCCAATAGTCAAAATATTTTAAAACAAAAAAAGGGAATAAAACTATCAGAAAAAACATGATTGTCCATCGGGGGCATTCATAAGTAAGCTTCTGCAACGGCGGCCGTGTAGATGACTATAGCCCCGCTTCACATTCCAATAAACTTCCGATAGCAAAAAAACCAACACTTCGAACAAGTCAAACAAAATATAGTCATTCAACTTCCTTAATTCAACCTCACAGGATCCAAATTTGTAGCAGAAAACAACAGAGTTTAGCAATCCCAAACAATCTAAGTAAGACAAAATTTAAAAGGAGGGTCCAATTTTTTTTTTTTCAAATGGGAAAAGTTTGCAGCTGCAACAAAATGATAATTCAGCAATCATATATTATGCATCCAAGTATGTAGAGTCCTTGGAGGACATACCCATGAGGACAAGAGTTTAATGAACACTTTTCTTGTTTATGAATGTGTGGATTAGGGGAAGGAAGAAGCAACCCCATTGAGGCTATAAGTAAAAGGAGAACAACATTAATATTTCTATAGATTTTAAAGAAAGTTTTGAAGGAGAGGGAAATTATGTAAGTGTGGTAAAAGAGGAAGAGGTTATAGCCCATAGGGAGGTTGTAGAAGATAATAAAAATAAGCTTAATATAACAACCATTTATAGCAACTGCTCCGTCAGGATCCCTTCCTGTAACTCCATTAGATGCACAATTTGACAGATTACTAATAGTCATCAGGGCTAATAAATATCTTCAACTATATACATCCCCTAAGTAATTAAATGATTTGTTTCAACTTATATACTTCTATAATAACCCTGCTTTTGAGGTAAATTCCAACAACAATACAAGGGAATGAACCTTCAATTACACCCAATAAAACTAGGACATTGCAACAAGAAACACTAAAAAAAGGGGATGAACCTTCAATTACCCCAAATAAAACTTGGACATTGCAACAGAAAACACTAAAATTACAGCAAACGCTTTTTATGTACTCCATAAAGAACCCCATCAAACAACTTTTTTCTGTAGAATTTACTTCATCTTCAAGAAGATATCCATCAAGTACAAAAAACCCATCACTATCATCATCTTCCTCAGATTTAAACTTATCTGTGTCAACCTCATCCTTTTCTTCCTCATCATCCTTGTCACAGTAAGAAAGGCTTTCCCCATGATCTTCCTGAATTTTTTAACAAAGTAAGAAAGTTAATAAAAATACTACAAATACTCTTACCAAAGATATTTAGTGATGAGTACCTATTCCCATTCTTCATCACTATCATTCCCATAGTCCAAAGAAGAGTCATTCCTGAAAGGATTTCGAAGCCCAATGCCATCACTGCATCAAAAACAAAGAGTCAAAAACAAAAGTTTCCCACTTGTCTACTGCAAGTCTGTAAATTGGTAAGCTGTTTAAAGTAGAATTAAATATTAGCAAAAGAAAATCTGATTCCAAGTCGAGGCATTCAATTTTCAAACATATACTTATTTTGATGAGAAACTTTATATCAACGAACATACAAAAGCACAATATATGAAGATGCCAATAATTGGTACCTAAAGACAACAAAATGACCAGAATTTTACTCACTTGGGAAAGCCATAATATATTTAAGTATTCTATGTTAGATAAGCTCCACTGAAAAGTATGACCCTCATCAAAAGATAAGTTATGTTTGAGTATCTCAAACCTGACCCAGTCTACTAAAAAGGTTAGCTAAGGAAACAAGAAAGTATTCCTTCCATAAAGACCAAATCTAGAGTAACTAAAATCTCCTCATCGTCGTATTCCTCCTATTAAAAATACATAGCTCATACCATGAGTTGCCATTTTTAATGGATATAAACTATAATTAAAAACTTTCTTAACACTAATAAATAACATGTGAACAGGGATGTATCAGATATCAAGAAAACCTATAATAAGTTTAACTCATCAATGCATCCTTTATTATAGCAAAAAACCAGGAAAGACGTATTTATAAATACTTTAAAAATGATATTTTCCTCAGGATTATGTTTATGATACCTGAATTTTACTTGCAATTACATTTCTCACAATTACAGCTCTTCATTGTAAACAAGGAAAAAAGAAAGACAATCCACTGTCACCATTGGACTCCTCCATTCGATGAATTGTTAACCTGTCCATCCATGCTAGCTCGTCCACATTATGTTATGTTGTGTGTCCACAATGAAAGTGTACATGCCAAGGGAGCATGAGAGTATGTTAGCAACTTAGCACAACCGAATATTGGAACATGGCAGTTGTTCACTTGCAAAATTTATTCTTCTAGATAAATTAATCAAAAAATATTAAGACTTGGGAGCTGTTCACTTGCAAAATTTATTCTCTCTTTCAACGCTTGTTTAAGATGAACCGTTCAACATCCAAAATGGGTGATTTTCCAAGCACGTCTTCATTGAAAACCAGTTCAAATGTTTCACATTGTAAATTTAAATTAAACCATATATGCACTAGTTCTTGTTGTCTTACCGGTATAATCATTTGGATTTATGATTGAGGGGTAATATGTTAGACTGCGAATCCCCATACAATCAAAAATTCCAAGATCTTTATGAGTTGTCATCATTATCTCATATGGGTTGTTAATCTTATCCATTGATGAGGTGTTAGTCTAAGAGAATTCTGTCCACGTACTACATATTGAGATCATTGGAGGAACATAGTGTTGAGATGGCTTAAAGCCTTTTATCTCATGTTCTTGTCTCATGTTTGCTTGTCCCATTTCTTAACAATATGGCACCAATCATTTCCTTTCAAAGAAATAGCAGGGTACTTGATAGTCTTTGTCTGAATTTTATTTTGACAGTAACTCTCTGAATATATTCCACCTCTTTATTTATCTAGACTCCAAATCTCCGCATATTGATATCATGGAGAATTAGTAATTTAGTTTTAACACTTCCTAGCATTAAAAACCTCCAGTCACAAGCATCATTACATTTTATTAGAAATTCCATTCAAATGTCTCTTATGATAGCATGTTGTGGATCTCTGATTTGTTGGAAGAATGTACTAGAGGGTAGCCTGTTCTGAAAACTTAGATCGAGAGAAAAGGTAAACCATGTTAGGTGAATGATAATTGGAATTTGGAAGACAATGCATGATAAGCAAAGAAATAAATTCACTCTAACAGACACAAAATTTGTAATGTGCAATACCAATCAAGAAGCTGCCTTCAATGGACCAGATAAAATCAGTAACAGAATTGTTGTAGATACCTGTAAGATAAATCCCAAGCAAATCAAATTTGGACTTCATCAAATTAATTAGTATAGCTTACGAAATTACATAACAAAAATGAAAAGCCCTTTTCATTGAGTATGAAAATCATATGTTGATGAAACAAACCATAGTTTTTCTACCAGCAGATATACCCCATCTCATGGAGGAGATGACTAGAGGGAGTGGGAAAAAGTAGCCAAAATAGTTATGCAAGAACCAAGCATCAGATTTTAGAACCAAGAAACTCTATTCTGTATACCCATGCTATAAAAAATGGAATTCAATAGAAAAATTTATTAAGGAAGAAAAAGTCAAAAAAAATATAAGACACCAATGCTGCACATAGCCCAAAAAATGTCACAAAACCCATAAACAGGATTATCATATGTTGTTTTTCTACAATGATAAAAGTTTCCAATTCCAGGAAGATAAGTCCATGTCTCATTTCTCTTTTAAAAGAAAAGTTGTCTACTTCTCTTTAATGATTCAGAGTAAAGCATCAAAATGAATCAAGTTTTCCTTCAGAAAATTCAATCTATTCTATCATCTATAATAAGAATATCAAGTTTCATTTGTAAATAGCCAATAGAATCACAATGCGATAACTAAAAGAAGTCTAAGCATATGAATGATGGAAAGAATGCTCAAATTGAAGGAAGAATACGATAGAACAAATCAGAGGAAGAAAATTGAAAAGAAATAGTAGTCCAGAAATTCACTCCTTGCAACAGCACCAAGAACCTGCAACTCAAAACCAAATAAACACAATAAAATGAGTACACAATCCTCAACATATAAGTACTTCTAAAACAGAAACAATGAGCTATATTTGTCGGTGCACCCTCCATCTATAGTAGAAAACTATCAAAATGTTATAGACTAGCCTCAATACCAAACTCTGGGAGAAAAAAAACTTTCAACCTTAATGGTTAACTTCTTCAACATAATCAGTGGCAGCAGGTGCAGGGGTGATCACCATCCACTAAGATTGGATGTCTCCCAATCCACTAAGATTTATTCATGAATTTCATTAATCAAATCCAATTAATCCACTATCCATGCCACTGGCCACATAGCATCTCGAATGAAGTGAAATAAGTTGGCAATCAAAGTGCATTTAAACATTGGGATGGACCTAGTATGGCACCACACATGCCACTCTTATCCCGGTCCTATCATTTTGAATGTTGTGTGCTATCCACTAAGTTGCACTTAAGTGGATTTCCAGTGAGCAATAAAAGACTTGAAAAAATCAATTGTTCATCACATGTGTTCAGATCTTCATGAGACCAATCAGTGGCCATTTTTTTTATTTTTTATTTTTACATGTTCATACCCTGTGCGGAAATTGTAATAAATGACTTAGCATGGTGAAATTATGTAAAAGGGTTGGCTTTACTAGGACCTAGTCATCAATTCTTTACTCTAGGGTGTTTTTTCCTTGATAATTATACGTCGTTTTTTAATGACTTAGAATTTTTGATTTTTTCACCCACTCCTCCAAAGCTAGAGTAAATGTCTTGGTGGTTAGACCTTAGGAGGTTATTAGATGGTTTGGGCATGCTAATTAAGGATGCAAAAAGGAAAAGTGATTTGAAGGGGATAATAATTTCAAAGTCATTTTATATCTCCCATGTACTATTTGTAGATGACATCAGAGAAAATAAAAAACCGTTGAACATATATTATAAAGCTTCAAGAATGTTAATTATCATGAACAAATCTGAAGACTTGGGAAAATTTTATTTTTACAATAATAGTGTTAATATGGCTGAAGAGGTAAAGTATTTATTTAGGCTTAAACCCAAATATTATCATTATGGTCACTATCTTTGGCTCTATAACAAGCTGGAAGCTATAATATCGGTTTTGTGTAATAGATGGTTGTCTCATGGTGGGAGATTGGTCTTGGTCAACATAGTGTTGAAGAGCATTCCTGTGTATTGGATGACCCTTGAAAAAATCCCAAAGGGAATTTTAAGCAAAATATGACATAAATGTTTTAATTTTTTGTGAACTAGAAAGAGGATAAAATAAGGAATACTTCAGGGAAAGTGGTTCAGAATAGCCCTGCCTAAGGATGCTTGGGGAATTTTTTTTTTTATCTCTTTAGCATTGCACTTGCAACAAAAAGAATTTGGTTAATAGTTTGTATTTAAGGCTTGTGAATAAGACTGATGATAACTAAATATTTAAAAGGGTTGTGTAGAGAAGATTGGTTCAGACTACAGAGGAAAAATACTCATGGGGCTTCAATAGTTTGGAAAGGGATGGAACAGGAATTTCCTTTAGTGGGAAATTGGACATCTTTGCAAGTTAGTAATAAAAGAATGGTTCAGATAGAAGAAGATCCTTGGATTGGGGCTAAAGGTAACTATAAATTATCCGAGGCTTTATTGTTAAAGTTGCATGAAGTTGGTAGTTTTCCTCTATGGGAGGCTGCATCTCAGGAGAAAAGGAATTCTTGGTCACAAGGTTGGTTGTCTACAGGAACCTTAAATATTCAAAGGATTTTGGAGAGTTGAATTCCTTTGTAAATATTCTGAATCATAGTGCTATCTCATTATCAGAAGAAGAAGATCAACTCAAATGAAGAGAGAACATTGGTACAGGGGTTACACTCTCAATCTAGGTTATGTAGCCATAATTGAAGAGGGTATCATGGAAGAAAGAGTTTGGTTGTTGGGAGCCATTGGAAATTGGCATGCCTTTTAAAAACTAAAATTCTTTTGTGACTGGATTTAGCAAACAAACCTCTCACATGGGATAATGGCCAGAAGAGAAATTAGGAAGGGCTTGATAAGTGCATGCTTTGTAAGAGTATACCTGAGTCTATAGACCATTGTCTGTGAACTACACATTTTCCTTGACTCTTTGGAAGGAGGTTTCCCATGCTCTAGTGGCTTTAACCAAACGGAACAAGATGTCTCTGGTTTATTGTCTCCTAGACTGGCTCATAGAAAAGGGCAGTAACAGAGTGCTAGGTACTTCCTCTTGTGTTCATATATAGAATCTTATGGACCAGGGACCAAATGGTATTCCAAGATTTGATCCTTACCCCTGCCCAGGTACCCCATAGGACCATATTGGAAATAGATACCAACAAGATCATCCCAAAAACGCAATCTGACAGAATATTATTGATGCCAGGTATAGATAATGAAAAACCTTGGGGATTTTTTAACAGTGCAAGTAAAGGGGTCCCAAGTATATGTAATGTCAGTCCTGTCCTTTTTCTTAGATTCAAATCATTATTTTCATTTAAAGTATGCTTCTGGGAAAGACAATAGGGAATAACTTTATGCTCTATGGGTTTTGTTAAAAGTTGTAGAGGAAATAGGTTTGGAGCACTTCCAGGCCTTTGGTGACTCAAAACTCATGAGGGATTGGACAAATCAATAGTACTGCAACATTGGAAACTTGGGTCTAAACGCTATTATGAATCAAGTGAAGGAGTCAAAAGACACTTTTATGTCTATTTCTTTTACTCATGTTTATTGTGAATTCAACACTAAGAGATTTTTTTACTAAAGAATCCTTGATTATGTAGGAGGGTGCTCTACTTTTCAACTTATGTACAGAGGAGGCACTTTCATTTCAGAATAGGATTAATAATTTTAGTTTGCATGTAAGGGCCTGGAATCAAGGAAAGAAACCATGTTTAGATTGATATATAAATAAAATAAATAAGACATAACTAATTTGAAGTCCCTGTTATGAAGCCACCTAATTAAAACATAAAAGAAAAGCATATTACCATTATGATTTACTGGTCGGTGTGTAATCAAGAAGGACATAACTTCTGAATAACATAATTCCCAAAAACATATGTCATGAGAATCAATGCTTGAGGATAGATTTCCATAAAAGTCATATTCTTCTCCTCGAGACTTGTAGTTCCAATCTTTTGTTGAATACAATGGCTTCCAATCTAATCGGCACTATATCCAAACACTTCAAAATTTGTTTCACTTAATAAACTAAACTATATATAAATCATGGACTGGAGTGATAATCAAGATACCTGAACTCAAAAAACGTGTCCAGCAATCTCTGATAATTCAAAAGATTGGTTTTTCTTATTCTTAAACTCTTCCAGCAAAGAAGAGCCATAGCGTTCCTCTGTATCACCCCAATTTTTAAACTGCCAAGCTCCCCCAGATGAACTCTTTGAAGCAGAGGAATAAGGAGAATTTAGTTCATTATGTCTAATAGGTGAAGTTGTAGATTCCATAGGAGAACCCAGAAGAACAAGACTTCCATTTGGGCTACCTGGATATGGCATGGCAAAGCCACGAGAAGGACTTGCATAGCAACCTGGACTAGCATTGCCACTTTTTACCAAATACGCCATACCAAATGATTACACTTGTATTCTCACATGATCCATATGAATCATTTTCTCTTTGTTGCTTATGGTGTAATAAGTGCTAAAACATAGCGTCATGGCCACCTGAATTTCTAGAGAGGCAAAGATGATAGATCCCCTTGAGTTAGTATAAGAATTTTGTAAGCAATTTTAAGAAATTAGATAACAACAAAACCCATGAACAGGACCAAGAACAACAAGCAAAGCAACCCAATCAAAGTGCATAAAATTCCACACCCTCCAAAGATGAAGACACAGACTTCAGGTAAGACGAGGAAATTTGGTGCCCTCAACAGTCCATTGACAATCAAAACTTCTCATTTTTTATTTGTAAATTTTGGTTCTAAAACATTTTGCAAGGAAATATAGCTTTGGTTTTTGCTCATAGAATCTTATCTATGAAAAATTCCAATCTACAATCACCTTCTTTCTAACAACTACCAAAACCATGAAAAGTGGGTCAAGGACCCCCTAGATAATTTTATAAGACCACAACACTTGGCCTAGAATCACTACAATACCATATTGCTACCAAAATAAAGGATAGGCTATCTTATCCTACATCTGCAAAAATATGAAAACATATTTTTATATGTAGTATCCAAATTTGAAACAAATTTGAGTTTTTCTTTATAAATGTCTTTTTTTAAACCAAAATCATAGAAACGAATTAGCAAAGTTAATGATGTTTATGATGAGGTCAATAAGTCTCCAAAAGAGAAATGTCCAAGGAAAATAGGGTTATTAATTTATTGTAGATTGAAAAAACTAGTCCATGGGGTTTCTTTGGTAGTGCTATTCAAGGAAACGCTGTGAGATGTGGTGCTCGGTCTGTTCTGTTTACCTTAGATGCTATCACTTTCCATTTCAAACTTGGTCTAGGAATGCACTCAATCAACTGGGAAGAGCTGAAAGCTCTAGCTCCTCTACTCAAAATTGCTTTGGAGAAGGGGTTGGAAGCTCTCCAGGTCACTAGGTCTTTGCGGATTCTGAGCTGAAGATTGATTGGGAAAAAAGAAAATCAAAAATGCATAACTTATTCCTACAGCCAGTTCTTGATTAGATCAATCTCTTGATGGGTAGATTATGTATTTTACCTATCATCCATGTTTATAGGGAACATAACATGCAGGAAGATAGGATTTCAAAGCAAAAATTGAAGTTGCTAAATAAGTCTTGGTGCTGATGGAAGATGGAGATGATGGGAATCATCACCAAGGGTCAATATCCCAAACCATTCCTCAGCTAGTATTTATTTCCTTGTTTTCTGGTGTGATTTATGATGATAGGCACTAATGTTTCCTCCTTATGGTCTGAGTTATATTCCTAATGTGATAGACGGTTTCCTTTTAATGGCTTTGACTCTCCCAGCTATTTTTTGAATTTATGGACTTTTAAAGAGCCTCTTGGTGGGAATCACATGAAGCAATGCGAAGCATCCTTGGTTGGATTGTTAAAATAAACTATGTGAGCCCTCCTAAACCTTTTAAAAAAATTAGTAACCACCTTTAATCTCATAATAAATTAGACATAAAACTGAAACGCTCCTTGGCTTCTAACTATTATGTAAGAAACAAAGTGTGCAAATCCTATCCTCGCTATGGGTGTGGCATTATGTCTGCATTTGCAACTGGTGTGAGCCTATTCTAAATTGGTTTAGAGGAAGCCTTAGGGCATGCAACCAACAATAATGTAGATAAACCACCATAGACCCATCTTAACCTTGGATCTATTAAGCACCAAGGGGGATTGAAAAGGCAATGAGACATAAAACCTCTGGGTGCTTAAAATATTTGGTATTAAGTTGGATCTATGCTGGTTTATTTTATTATTATTATTATCATCATCATATACATATTATATTAATGGTATGCTTTTTTTCTTATTCTTACAGTACAAACCTTAATTTTTTTTCACTTTGATTTATACGTGTTACACACAACTCATCTCACCCATAATGGCCAGTATATGCA
The DNA here is from genome assembly GCA_001517045.1 of Pseudotsuga menziesii. Lineage (NCBI taxonomy): Eukaryota > Viridiplantae > Streptophyta > Pinopsida > Pinales > Pinaceae > Pseudotsuga > Pseudotsuga menziesii. The sequence continues at coordinate 436,253 of LPNX010091425.1, forward strand.
CAGCAAAAAGACTTTGAATTGAGCGGCATCGAAGGAGAGAGAAATCCATTTAAACAATACTAACTCTAGATATCCTCCATGACCACAGTACTAATTTCTACCCAGGGAGTGACAAGACAAAGAGAATTCAACAAAAATATACAGTGGGGAATACAGTAAATTGAAAACCAAATATTTCAAAAAGCATAAAACCAACATCATTCAGTCCAACAAGGACAAAAAAACAAGCCCCTAGAGAAAAATGAGCCAAAAATGGATACCTCTCTCACTCCAACCACTTTGCAATTGTATTCCATGTAGGTGATAAAAAATCTTGGAGATGATATCAAGGTAAATATGGCCATCACTAAACTCTCCTAGACAGTATTCTCTATGATAGACAGAATAAATCTATGTCTAAACATCTCGAATAATTCTAGTATCCCACCACCACTCCTTTGAGTATTCACTCTATTGGTTATAACTTACTATCCAACAAGCTATGATCAAACTAACCTTAAGCTATTGTTTCCACTTCCAGTACAGAAAAGTAGTAATGTAGATATTAAATCCAAAATTGGTTCCTCAATATATTTGACCAGTGTGAAATGTTATATATTTTAGGGTGCCTCTCTGGCTCCAACCACTTTGCAATTGCAATCCCTGTAGGTAATATATAAGCTTCAAGAGATCTCAAGGAAAATACGGCCATCACAAACTCTCTTGGACTATACATTCTATGATTCCTAGAGATCTAGAATAATTCTATTATCCCACCACCACTCTTTTGAGTATGCACTCTATTGGTTATAACTTACGACCCAAAAATGGATACCTCTCTCCACTTTGCAATTGTATTCCATGTAGGTGATAAAAAACATTGGAGATGATCTCAAGGTAAATATGGCCATCACCAAACTCTCTTGGGTAGTATTCTCTATGATGGACAAAATAAATCTGTCTAAACATCTAGAATAATTCTAGTATCCCACCGCCACTCCTTTGAGTATGCACTCTATTGGTTATAACTTATAACTTACTATCTAACATGCTATAATCATAATAACCTTAACTATTATTTCAACTTCCAATACAGAAAAGAAGTAATGTAGATATTAAATCCAAAATTGGGTCATCAATATATTTGACTAGTGTGAAAAGGCATATATTTTAGGGGTGCCTCTCTGGCTCCAACCACTTTGAAATTGCAATCCCTATATAATCTTCGAGATGATCTCAAGGAAAATATGGCCATCATGAACTCTCTTGGACTGTATATTCTATGATGCCTAAAGATCTAGAATAATGCTATTATCCCATCGCCACTCTTTTGAGCATGCACTCTATTGGTTATAACTTACTATCCAACATGCTATAATCAAGCTAACCTTAACTGTTATTTCCAGTACAAAAAATTCAAAAAGGGTAATGTAAATCTTAAATCCAAGATTGGTCCTCACAATATTTGAGCAATGTGAAATGACATTTATTTTGGGATTGAGTGTGAGAGTTGCAACTTGCACAATAATAGTTTAAACTTGCAAAATGCTATCATTGTACAAAATTAAACATAACAACTACCATGAAAGGACTTTGTCATTAAAATAATCTAAAAAACAAATGAGGCATAACCACTAGGATGGAAAACAATGCATAAGTTGATTGGTATTAGAGAATTCCATACTTACAGTAACAGTCTCAACCGAATAGTACCCTCGGTCAACATAGTCTCTAATGAACAAATAATTTGTATATGGACATTACAAACAGAACAAGTTCAAAGTGAGTTGTGGCACTCAAAATGGTTCTCAATAGGTGTAGACCATCTTATTTAAAATGTTTAGAAAGAATGGGACATCTAGACAAACAAAAGCTAATTAAAATATCTAAAAAGAAAATGACAAAGAGCAAGAAAAGGAAAAAGAGTACAGTATCCAAAATTTTCTAAAATCTATTGTTCAGAGTCTCAAACTATCTGTTGCACATCCAAAGTTCATCCAAGCTAGCCACAAGATGGCTTAAAGGAAAGCATGAAACCAAGCTGTCTTTTGTTAAATCTGGAACCCTTTACCTTCTCAATTTCCTACAATAAATCTGACATAACTACACTACGTTGTGCAACATGATAAAAAAATCGAACTTCAAAGGAAGATAAAAGCATGAAAAATGGTAAATATTCCAGTGACACTTGAGAATAAGGGTAGAAAGTCACAAGAATACAGATAGAAGGTATTTTTAAAAGAAAGACACTTCAAATGGAAAATGTGTAAAAACCATAGTTAACCGAGGTGGAGAATTGTCCATTAATCTGGAAAGTGGGAATTGTATTAGAAGGGATTAAATTTACAAGTTCTTACACTAACCATCCTGGATTGAGACCTTGATAAAAAGTATGCTTGAAACCAAGGGCCAAATGCAATATTCTAGCGGGTTTGTACGGCTCAAAACCAAGGGCCAAATGCAATATATAAATTTAGGAATTAGTAAAGCCTCTTACCTATGTGTTTTTTACTGATTTTTGTAAATTTCGCTCCAAATTTGGGGAATTTCGGGTCTTTTAGAAGATCTTTGCGTGACTGATCATTATGGAAGTTTGACTTGGTGTATCAAGACCACAAGGATCCATTTCTTTATGTCTTCTTATTTTTCAGTTGAGACCAATATTGCTCTATTTCCTCCGTTAGTTGCGAGCTCCCATCCGATTTTCTTCCCTTTTTTTCTTCCAATGTCTATCAATTGATGGGAGGGGGGTTAAGGGTTGGGTGCAATCTGTAGACTCTTTACACCCATCACATTGAAGGAAAGGATCCAACAAAATCTCCTTTGCTGGAAATCTCTGGGGTGCTGCAACCAGACATTTTTCAATGAATGCCCTTGTTTGTGGATCTTTTATTTTATTTAGGGCAGCAGGCTTTGTACCCGATGACACTTTTCTATAAATTTGGGCTGTATTTTTGCATTCATTGTATGGATACTCAAAGGTTACCATCTCCTGCAGGATGTCAACCAATTCATAAAGTTCAGGAGCCATAAGTTTTGGAGTCCCAATGACACTATGAACATGTGCTTGCCGCATTATAGTAGCCAAGCCAAGATCCCCAATTTTGACCTCACCATGGTTACCATTAACAAATATGTTATCGCATTTTAAGTCTCTGTGGATAATAGGTGGATTGTGATTATGAAGATAGCGTAAACCCTGCAAAACTTGAATTTCCCAACCCTTGACATCCTTCATGTCAACATGCTTGTGCTTCTTCTGATATTGTCTCAGAGTGCATGATGTGAAAATCTATGTTATGATGTTAATAGTCTTGTTTTTATCATCAATCCACAAATGGTAAAATTTGATGATGTTTTTATGCCTCACAGTCTTCAACAGATGCACTTCAGTATACCGTCTCTCCAATTCATCAGGATTCTGTCAAACATCATCAATCTTCACTTGGTTCCAAGCCACTTCTATTCCATCAACTTCATCAAAGGCCCTATAGACAGTCTTGAAGGCACCTTTACCCATAATATCCGTATACCGGCCATATCGCCCAGTTGGATCAACTTCCACAAAATCATTGTCATCGAGTGGCTCAGTTGATGCAGATCCCCCTTCATTATCAACCTTAGTTTCTAGCATTTTGAAAGAGATCCAAATGCGAGGATTACGATCAGGCCCTTCCTAGCCTGGAAGCACTGTGCTAGTGAAATTCTTCGCTTCCTATACACATACAGTGTTCAGCAAGCCCTGATAAAACTCCAGAGACAATGTGATAGATTGAAATCAACAAATGACAACAGTAATCTTGTGCAAGAACAGGTGTCCATGCAAACACCAGCCATCCTAATAGAAGCTCCAAACTGTGACATCTAGACACCACATTGTCGATCGAAATCGAGTGACTCCCTCCTTCCACGCTAAGGAAGAGCCTTATTTTGACATTATATTGTAGGCAAAATACAGAAAACGAACAATTTTTGAAGTTGCAAGAAAAAATCTTCTCTGGCAACCTGCATGCAGCCCACGCCTACTCCATCCTCCAACAAGGCATAGAGCACACAAGAAATATCCCTTATCGATCCCCAGCGAAAAATCTTAAAACAAAATTAGCCGTGGCCACATGAATTTGGGAGAGGGAGAATACGAGTGGCCACGTGAATTTGGGTCATTCTTGAGAAATCATCTTAAGAAACCTCCAAATTTGTAGATGGGTTAAATTCAATGTGGTCACATGAGGTTATGTAATTTTTAATGGTTATTATTAAAAAGAAATGGGGATTGATCAAATCAAAATTTCAACATATACTCGTGCATATGTTACTATTTGTAAAATTATATCTATAATAATTTTCAAAGATATTTCATAATACATAATCCAAATAATTTTCAAAGATATTTCATATTATATGATATTAAAAATGATAGGTTATTAAATTTAATATAGTTTATAATATTATATATAAAATAAATAATAACAATTTTTAAAGATGTGTATAATAAATTTTTTAAGCTTGAGATGATGGAATGAAGGGTAAACACTGTAGATCCAAATCCTAGGCTTTATCAAGCGCCCAAAGGGATCAAATTTCTCGAGGTGAAAACATATTCTTAGGTATTGCACTCAATGAGCTAAGCAATACTGCAATCTTTATAGGCATGCAAACCTCTTATGAATTGTCAAGCACAAAAAGTAAATGGATAAAAGTCATTTTGGCTAATAAAAAACGTTTAAGTTGATGATAAAAATAATATGTTTTTTAGTATTTGAGAATTATTGAAAAATAAATTATTTATCACAATTAATTTTAATATTAAAAAATTTAAAAAAATATATAAGATAATTATACAAATATTAAATAAATATAGATAATGTGATCATTACTTAAAATTGAGTAAATAAGAACCAACATAATTTTAGAGACTCATTTAAAAAAAATACTTTATAAAACATTTTTTTTATGAATTTCTATACATCAGCTCACTTTTATTTAACATATTGAAAAGGCATAATATAAGTTGATAAGAAAATCTAAAATATTAAATATTTAAATTATATATATAATTTGATTCATAAAAATAAAATAAAAATAATTTACCACGTGTAAATACTCTGCCCAATTGATTGCTTAAAAATTTCAGTTTTACTTTTTAGTGTTTTGATTGTCATGTGAGGTGTTTTGATAGTCTTTTCGATCATAATCGTTGTTTGCAGAGGGCGGTCCTGATGAAGAGAAATCAGGCGAAGAAGAGAAGGCTGCAATCTTTATAGGCGATTCAATGTCAAGTAATTTCTTGCGCCCTACTTTGGAAAAGTAATTTCTTGCGCCCTGGCCGTACAACGAAGAAGCAGTCGCCATAATGTATCCTTATCATCAAACAACACCCTGTATTCCAATGCAATCGATCCATGGTATTGAACGATGCAGAAGAAGAGTGCGGTAGCAAGAATAAGCTCAATTTGTGCAAGAATATTTCAGAGAGAACAATGCCCTGAAATGAGAAGACTATTCATGTTATTTATAAACTACATGGTGATTATCTATTTTTCTATTCTACCAGTGACCAAATTATGTCGTTTTCCACCGAGAAGTTGGAAAACGACAGAGTTTGCTTAACAGTAGAAAAGAACAAACAAACGACCACAAACCAGGCAACTTTAAGTAGTTTATAAATAAGACGGATAAAGATACAGCTTCGCAGATTCTGCTCTTCCTGAATTTTTTTATCATAAGAAGACACTGCTCTCTTGACAGAATGATCTTTCTTCTTAGAAGAACCCCCTTCCTCTACATCACTAAGTACTCTTGAGCAGTTTATGTCATTATCCAACTCCTCTGTTGGAGTTCATGGCGTAGCCTCTATCCTAACGTAAATTTGTTGACATCGAATCGCTTTGATGTCAAGTAGGACGATCCAAATCCCTCTCGCCGGATTTCTGATATTGATGAAATCCCTCTCGCAGGATGGAGTACACGCAGAAGAGGGCAACCGCAGCAGGGAGTAGGTGGAGATGGGTGAGTGAGGCTGGCGCCGGATGGAGTAAGTGCTGGGAGGAGGAGATCACAATTGCATTGGGGCCGGATTGAGAATTTAGACCTAGTTGGTGTTTATATAGTTTTGTTTTTGTTTTTAATTTTTAATTTTTTTTAAAATTATTTGTAGCTGACATTAAGTTACATAAGTTATAATATTTTTCCCATAACTTATGCAATGTTATGTAATGTTACAAGTTCTCCTTCCTTCATATTGAGCTGTAGGGTGCCTCTCTAAGCAATTATATGGATTTAGTAGTGCATGCAATTAAATAGTATAATGTTGTGTTATTTTTAATATGGTATTATGTAATATTATAATATATGTTTGTAATAATATAAAAATTATATATTGTAAATATTTATATATTATAAGTTTTTAATACCCATTTTAATGATCGAACAAAATGGTTATGGGGATATTGGTTAATGTAACATGGTGAGGACTTAGTTCATGTGAATTGAGTCTAGAATTTTGAATGTACACGTTGACAACAATATGGCACTTAGAGAAAATGTTTGATGCCAGTGAACACATCCACACATATGGAGTTGTAGGGACCTCACTAGATGTCTCTAGTTGTGCACATTGTGAATCGGGTGGGTGGTGACGTCAGATGCAAAATTTACCTCGCCAATAATGCATAAAGGAAGTTTAACTTTATAGTGATAAGGAGAGGTCATCATTGCATCATATGTATCATATTCTGCGACGTTGAGACTGTAAGAGATCGAGGAATCGAAATATTTACCTGAAACTTCGAGATGGAGTCGAGCCTCTACCTTTACTGCATATGGATCTGAGACCAGTTCTGGGTCAGTACCCCAGTTTAATTATAGAGTCTTTGATTGGTTAAAATATTGTTCTTGGTGCTTCGGTTGCAAAATTTACTAAATTGTAACACTTCATTGTCACAATTGCAATTTTCCATGACACAATTAAAAATGACTAACATAAATGACTAATTCATATTCTTCTAGTAAGTCATTTTTTATCTCGTAACTAAATTAGTCGTTTATGTTAGTCATTTTTAACTCTGTCATTTATTATCTAGTCATATTTCTTAATTGGTGACTAAATTAGTCATTAATTTTAGTCGTTTATAGTTAGGTCAGTAAAAATTTCTCATATTTAGTAGTAAATCACTGAAAAACCTATTGTGACTAGAATTTTTAGTCATGTAGTAGCTAATTCCTCATTTTGTAGTAGTGCATGTTAGATTTTTAACATTAACCTAGCATTATATTAGGATCTTTAACTCAGAGAATAACAAACACAACAATCAAACACAAGAGACAATGAACACAGTGTTTTTCCTTGGGGAAACCATAAATGGAGAAAACCCTGCAACTTCCTCAGAGATAGAATCATCACCAAAAGTAAAACCCCAAAACAGTAAGATGATCTCCCGACAGGAGTAGCCTCTTTCTTCCTAGCCCGAGTGGCTTCTTCTTCCTCATCTATGCGCTACAACTAAGTGTGAGTGAGAGTGTAATAAATAGAGAGACTCACTCTCTATTTATAGTAACTCCCGACTTGACAATAACCAATTAGGGCTGAATTTTATAGGAGAGTCTAATAACCCTAGTGCCCCGAAACTGCAAGGAATTTAACCCTTAATCAATGGGAGGGTTACCCACAATGACTTGACATTACTTATTTACATTATAGAACCTCTCGATAGGAACATCAGGGCATGACATGACTCAAATACATTACAGACACATCCCGGAATAAACATCGGGATACAATGCATAAGAAATACAAGTGAATACATTTCGAAGTTACAATTACATCAACAAGGTTAACGAATTTCACCATTTGAGTAGAGCTCTTTCCACTAGAGGAAGAGAAGAATGGCGAAAGAAACCCTAGGCAATCCCTTTTAGATGGAAATTTCCCTAATGCACTTGATAGTACTGACATTTACATCAATCGATAAGCCTTCATTTACATGTCATAGAGATAGAATTATTCTTATTTAGATGTCTGAAACTTGGATTAAGGTTGTGGATAATGCTCACCGATCTCATGATTTAAGGGAAATCCCTTTGGGTTGAACTATATCTCAAGTAATGAAGTAATACAAAACTTATACACCTCCAATAACTTAGGTTTATTTATGTTGATCCTTTTTGCCATTGTGGCATAAGGAATGATAAATTTTATCCAAGACCATGCGTTTGATGCTCTTAGGATTTCTAGCATTGAGGTTGCAGAAACCCCTCGTGCACCTATAAATAGTCAGTGAAGTGAGGAATTACATAGTATTAATTAAAGAAATAATAAAACAAAATAATTATTTTGAAACAATTCTTACCTCAGTGATTAATAGTTTGTTGATGGTAGAAATAAACCATTTAGGTAGAATCTATGTGCTCCAAACCTGTAGAAACAACAAATAGAATGTTAGATCTTGTGTTAAATAAGCAATAACCCTAGAATGTAGTTTGAAGTCCTCCTAAGCATGTAGGTTAACTTTCAACAAAAAGAAATTGTGTAACTGTTTATAAATCACAACCTTTCATACAATATAACTAAATAGGTTAAATGAAAGGTCAATGTTGAGGTGTTTTTACAATTTGATCATAAAAAAAAAACTTTATTTATTTATTTTTAATTACTAATAATAATAATAATAATAATATATTAATAAAAAAATCTATTATAATTACAAATATGTATAATAAATTGTTATAATTTATACATAATTTTTATAATGTTAATGTTTTTTTTAATGTTTACAATGTTCCATATTATTTATTATAAACATTAAATTTAAATTTAAAATATTAAGGGTTTACAAGGACATGTCACTAATATGATATATGTTTCAAACTTTCATCCCCTACTACCTTACAAAATTTTTCCATGAGCTTGTTCTAAATCCAAAGCTGAGCCACAGAAGAGTGTTCATTACATAGGTGTAACATCACAACAAAAATCACTCAAATTATAATAGAAACTATTTCTCAACAATCTCCTTTTGTTGCATCACGTTGTACATCAATTAACAAGATAAAGAATAAGTTGATAATAATAAGGCATGCTTCTAGTAGTACTCTAGTTCTAGGAGTATCATCGATAATTGCAACCAACTTCAGTTTGAGGCTTGAGTTTCATAGATAGTTCTATTCATTTAGTTTAAAGTTTTTAAAAATATGAAGTTAGAGGAGCGTTTGATCTCCTCACTCATCGAAGTTTCCAAAATCAGCACGATCTGGCCAAAAGTGTCATAGAAGGTGAATTCTATTAGAATTCAACATAGCTACTACTGAGAAGCTTCTTACTTTTGACAATTTTTCCTTTAAATTTAAAATCAAATCAACGGAATCGCCTTCAACTTTCTAAAAAATAAATTCAATATAAATATCTAGAAGCTTATGGAGAATGTTTGCATGAAACAAATTCCATCCAAATTTGGCAAGAATTATTGTCTACGCTTTGCTTAATCTGTCAGCATCGGATATGAATGTTTCAATTAGATAATTCTTAATACAACTATGGTTATCGCTCTAGATGGACTATGACAAGTCGGACCCGGGGGCGTCTTAACGCACGGGGAGGTTAAGATAGGTTTTGGACCTCCTCTCTTTGTTTTTATTTTTCATTTTTCTTTAGTCTCTATTTTTATTATGGTTATAATGTTTAATATATAATATAATGTTTAGGTTTAGATCATTTATAATTGACATATATTCGACTTTTTACAATCCTAAAAGTAGGGAATATGCAACATTGCTTCTATGCCTTGTTTTATATTCTATTATAAGTTTTATTATATATATATATGCTTTACAACAAATATGTGTGTGTGTTGGGAGCATTTATATTGTATATTTTGTTTATTTTTATGTTGTTTTGTGTTATATNTGTATATTGAAAGTGTTATTTACGTCCATAGATATCTAGATGTGGTTTGATGTAGTAGAGGTCTTATATTTATCTCTATCATCGGTATTAATTGATTAGTTTGGTATTGATATGTTATCAAACATATCCATAGCCTCCCCAAAGTAAGCATTATACTCTAGTACTAGGTTTAACTTGGGTGGTCTAGATCTCACTTTATTAATCTCATAAGGTATACAAAATGGCCATGTATATTGATCTTAGCAATATGGTTAGCATGTTCTTGTACTTATCCTACACAAATTAATTAACTTATGGATTATGTTAATTAGGATTAATTCATCAAATACACTTTGTGACACAAATCCATCTAGAACGTTACAATTTACTAAATTTTGACACCGCAGATGGATCTAGAGAGAATCTATCTGTAGTGTCAAAATTTAGTAAATTGTAACACTTCATCGCCAAAATTGCAATTTTTCATTCTTGGAGTGACAATAAAAAATGACTAACATAAATGGCTAATTCATATTCATCTAGCTAGTCATTTTTTATTCTGTGACTAAATTGGTTGTTTATGTTAGTCATTGTAACTATGACATTTATTATCTAGTCATATTTGTTAACTGGTGACTAATTTAGTCGTTAATTTTAGTTGTTTATAGTTGGGTCAATCAAAATTGCTCATATTTAGTAGTAAATCACTTGAAAAATCCTATGGTGACTACAATTTTTAGTCACGTAGTAGATAACTCCTCATTTTGTACTAGTGGATAAACATGATCCCCAATACTGAACTCCATGTGCACTCTATGCTTATTTGCATAGCTCTTCTATCTATCATGGTCTGCTTTCAAGTTACGCCTAATCTTCACAACCCCTTGCTCCATTTCATCAAGCAATTTTGGACCAAGCATGATCCTGCTCACTAGGTTATCCCAATTCACCGATGGGCCTACACCTTCTTCCATACAAAACTTCATATGGACTCATTTCCAATGATGCTTGTTGTCCATTATTATATGCAAATTCTACAAAGTGTAAATAATCCTCCCACTTGGTTGGTTTGTCCACTACATACATGCGAAGCATGTATTCAAGCACCTGATTCACTCTCTCTATTTTCCCATCGGTTTGAGGATCGTGGTGGTGCTAAAGTTCAGCTTTGTACCCAAATCTACAAACAGACCTTTCCAAAAAATGAAAGTAAACTTGGTATCTCTGTTATAAATTATTTCCCTAGGAAATCCATGCAATCTAAAAATATCTTTCATGAAGATCTTTGCAATGGCATCATCTTTATATGTGGACTTAGCCGGTATAAAATGTGATTCCTTTCTCAATTTTTCCATCACAAACATGATGGAATCATGTTGTCTCACAGTCATTGGAAATATACTCTAATAAAATCCATGGAAATGACATCCCATTTCCATTCCAGAACTGGAAAAGGTTGCAATAAACCTATTGGGTGTTGATGCTCAACCTTCACCTGCTGACATTTCACGCACTTAGAAATATACTCAACAATTTCCTTTTTCATTCCTAGCTGAAAATATTTCTTTTTGGTTGTAGCAATTGTTTTCTGATATCCTAGGTGAACAGAATATGGAATTTGATGGATTTCATCCATAACAATTCTCCTCAAGTCTGCCATATTTGGAATATAAATTCTATTCTTATAAGTAAGAAGTTCATCTTCTTCCAATGTATCTCCCTCGTACTTCCTTTCAAGGATTTGCTGCTGCAACTTGTCCTTTATATGTACATACATTTCATCCTCAACAATATGGTTAATAACCTGCTACCTCAAATCTAGTTGGCAAATACTAAGAGATTCCACATGCATTTCATGTACCTTCCTGCTGAGTGCATTAGCCACCTTGTTTTTTCTTCCCTTTATGTTTTTTATTTCAAAATCAAATTCACACAAAAATTCCAACCATTTAGCTTGTCTAGAATTTAAAGTTGGCTGATTAAACAAGTATTGCATACCACAATGGTCTATCCTTAGCTCAAAATTACTTCCCATTAAGTAATTCCTTCAGATCTTGAGAGCATGTACTATGGCAGCAAATTCTAAATCATGAGTAGCATATTTTTTCTCATCTTCTTTCAACTTTCTTGACTCATAGCATACCACATGGTTGTCTTGCATAAGAACTTCTCCAAGCCCTTGATTACATGCTTCAGTACACACCACAAAGTCTTTTTCGGGGTCTACAATATTCAAAATTCATGCACTTGTAAGAACATTCTTCAACTTCTGGAATCTTTCTTCACATATTGGTTTCCATTCAAACTTTATTATTGGCAGGTAGTTTTGGAGTAAGTTATTTGTGCAGTATCACGGATGCTACACAAAGTCAAAGATGTTGCGCAAGGTGAAAAATGATGCATAAGGCAGATTAGCTATATTTTATGTATTTTGGTCATATTTTGTATATTTGGACTGCATTATGTGGATTATGGTCATTATTTTGTAGATTCTTTTAAGAAGTAGTTAGGAAGTTGGCTTAAGTGGACCATCAATGTAAAGGTGCAAGCCAATAAATAGATTTAGAATTTCAAGTGTTGGGTCTTCTTTGGAGATCTAATATTGTGAATGTTCATATGCTTATGAAATGAGATCCTTTGATCTATGTATGTGGATTGAAGAACTGTTTTGGAGAATCTATGTTTTGTTGTGAAGGTTAATATTACATGACAAAGATTGCACAGAAACATTGTGTCTTTTTATATCTTTTTGTTTTCCTTTTTTCTACGATCTAAATGTGAATTTGATGTGTACACAAGATTGATGCGATATTTCTCTACTATGAATAATGATATACTATTAGATCTATTTATGCATCGATGTTTCTGCTACGATTCAAGTATGCTAATGCGATCTAGTGAATGATGACATGATTTTTTAATGCATAATTTGAATAATTAGATCCGTTGAATAATGTTGCAATGGATTGATAAGTATATGCACGGTCCTCCTTCATACTGCATAAAATTGGTTCCAAAATTTCTCCCTCGAACATCTTGGGTGAGACTTCATCTGCTCTGTAGGTGTTGCCAAATCGGGTAAAGCCTATCTAGGCCAATGCTGAGGAAGATCACGGTGGTTTGGGTGTCGAAAAAGAAGTGAAAACCTATCGACGGGTTTTGTGTCAACAAATGGTTCTTTTGCTGAGACCATAGTACAAATGGAAGGAGGGAATATTGTGGCATTCGACGAGACTGAAAATTCAAGACTGGCTTGACAAGAAGGAACAAGAATTTTCTTAGAAAGAAAATTAGAACCCTGAATTAACAAAGTCAAAGTGGTTGGAAGAGTACCTATATTATGATCTACACGAGTACATTTTCTCTGAGTTTCTGATCATCTTGTATGAGTGGTTGGTGTGGTTTACATATCGAAAAACAAATTTCTATAGAGGTGAACCAACTGGCTAGACCCCAAAGCTGATCCAATAGTTTCAAGAAGTAGAGAACAAAGCATCATGAGCTGTTGAATTTTGGCTTCATGGTATCTTGGAGGGCTATATCACTGAGTTCACGGTCGACATAGTAAAATGTTACAACAAAGAGAAAAGGGGGTTTTTCAACGAACCAAGAGGTAGGTTTATGTTGTCATTTAAATTGTCTATTAAGATTCTCATCTATGAAAAGAGGCATAATGAAGATGAAATATGTCAAGTAGAACTCTAGTGTGTGGAGGATGTGGGTATCGTGAAGATGAGGGTTGGATGGAATGATACAGGATAGATGGATGGATGTTACTATGGGACTGTGAGGGAAGCCAAGGAATAAAGTGGTCTTACAAGTGGAGGAGAAAGTTTTCATCAAGAGAAGAGATAGAGGATAGGAGAGAGTCATGTTGTGAACAAAACACGAGACCATGACAGAATACCACACAGGACGAAGTGAACCAACAACGACGAAGGAGACAACCAGGCTACACTTGAGCTAAAGGAAAGACAGACCCATAGAAAAATTGTACGCACATCTCTATGCACTACGCCTCACTCAGGAAGAAACACGAGTTCAACACTAACTTGTACGATGTGTCAACAACACTCTAATAGTAGCGGATCAACAACTGTAGGAACAAGGCCCAAGATGGTGGATGATGATGTGAAGTTACCCCTTTTTTATGGGAACAAGACTGAGGATCCCGAGAAATACTGGTTCTTGAGTGAAGTAGTGTGGACTGTCAAACAAAATCTAGGTGATGATGTCAAGAAGGGCCAATTGGCAATGACCCTTTGAGGTTGCACACTGGATTGGTTCTTGAAGTTTGTATAAGTTCATACAGGAACTCCAGTGAAGAATCTGGTTGAAATTAGAAAAGGATTGATTGTAGAATTCAGAAAACCAAAATTTGAGGCGCAATATATCACAAAGCTGAAGGAGATTAAGAAATATCCAAACGAAATTGTCTGGGATTTCAATCAATGATCCAAGACATTGATGGAAAAATTCATATTTGAGATGAGTGATGTTCAGTATAAGGAATGGTTCATCACGACATTAGCACCTCATATTAGACTACTATTGATGCAGAAAAAGATAGCGACACATAGCGAGGCTCTGGAAATTGCGATGAAGTTAGAATCTTCACTTGTTGGTGATAATGCAGTTGGTATGAACCATATTCAAACACAACTGGTGAACTTGACCCTTCAATTGAAAGATATCAAGAAAGGAAAAGTGCATCACGAGGAATTTTGGTGTACTCGATGATGCGTAGAGGGGAATCATAGGGATCAATGCCCAGATTTCCGAAATTACATGTTGTCAAGAGCGCCAAACCCATTGAGTTATGGTAGCATACCATGGTGCCGTATCTTCCAAGTTTGTGGGAATCGACATGAAGATTGTGGATATATGCAGAAGATGGTCACGAAGCTGATGCATTTATACTACACATTTTTCGAGTCCATTGGACATGAAGATAAGGATTGCCACACATACGATTTACTCCAGGATAGAACAATGGACATGTACTATGTGAAGGGATAATACCATCAAGAAATACAAAAACCACAGTAGTAGCCACAAGTAATAAATCCACCACCTCAACCACATTTTGTACTGCAACTGCAACCTCATATGTCATTTGTACTGTAGTTGAAACCGCATATGCCTTTTGTACCACAGTTTGTGCCACAACCATAGTACAATTAGGTGCAAATGGCGCTGCAATAGCCACAATATACTCAACCACAAAAATATGTCCAGCAACAGTCAAATCCCCTATAGAAGCAGTTTAATCAACTGTAATATCAACATCAAGGAGGATTTCGTGGAGGATTCCGAGGAGGACAAGGTGGAGTCTTTGGTCGAGGAGGAGGATGAGGTCCCAGACAAGTGCAATGTTATAATTGCGGAGTGCTATGACATTATCATAGATATTTCTTGCAATTGCAGCCACAGTGTACTTATTGTATCGTTGTTGACTACGCTGCTGAGAACTGTCCATAGCTGATCACAAAGTGGTAGGAACGAAATGTTCCATAGTTGCAGAACTAGAACCATAACCATTTGGAGAATAAGAACGAGAACCATATTCAAAATCACAACCATAATGCAAATCATAATGTGAACCAACCAGTGAATCCCTTGTAGAACCTGAACCAATGGTTTATGGTTGCAACGATATCAGCGGAACCAAGGACTCAGGATGTTGATGTTGCTGTCATTACTCGTGGAGGTGCGACAATGGGAGAAGATATCCCCTTTCCACAAATTTGTATGGTTGGAAATAATAAGGTGTAGTTCTATGTAGACACTGAGAGAGATACATTCTTTGAAGCACCCGATGCAATAAGAAGAGATCGAGGTAAGTTTCTTGTTTTTAAAATGCCAACTTATTTTGATTCAACATCAGTAGCAGGGCCATCGTGACAACATGGAACCTTGCAGAAATTATTTGAAAGATGTTTTTCATGGGAAAAGGATGTTGATTCTATCGTCGAGATTGAGAATCTGTTGAATCGACTAGAAAAGGGACGAAAGGAGTCTACGCTGAACTCTTTACACAAGAAGAAGATGGGAAAAGAGATGCGCATGAATATTTAGATTGGGGACTATGAGGTTGATTCAGTCATCTTGGTTCTAGGCTCAGACATCAACATTCTAACAAAGAAGACATGGGAAAATATGGGGATCCCACAGTTGGTTTGGTCCCCTGTGTAGCTGTGATTGGCTAACCAAGCTAGAGTAACATTGATTGGGCGAGTTCCATGTCTTTCCGTGAAAGTTAAAGGGATGAAGAATTATGATGAGTTTAATGTTATTGAAGTTGTTTATGACAGAGGCTCATATCCTGCATTGCTGGGGATTGGATGGGCCAATGACAACTTGGCGGTGATTAATTTTAAGAAGTGCGTGAAGACCTTTGAAAATCACGGCCTGAGAGTCATAGCTCTAAATGATCCAACTATAGGGAGAAGATATGTTGAATCGGTTAAGGAAGAAGCAGTAAGAGGATGGGATCATGCATATAACATTTTAGAGGATTACATCCATCCGACTACTGATGGGGAACTTGTTTGGCGCAGATCTAGATCTTCGTATTTCGACTCCAATGATGCTTCGGAGAACTAGGAGAATCGAGTGCATGAGGTATCACTAAGAAAGTGAGGCATGATAGCTCAATCATTGTGCCAAGCTTCAAATGAGACTGTTGAACTACCAATATATGAAGGACTGCTGGATTTTTCTAAGTTTCTAGTGGAATTTGAGGATAAGGTGTGAGAACCACATCGATTTTTGGTGTTGGATGAAGTGCTAAAGGATATGCCAACATGTTGGTGGGAGAAACATAAGAAGTTGATCAATGGATGGTCAAGGTGTTGGATATTGATTGCAGTTCACTTTGGCGACAAATAGCAGTACCACAATGAAAGGTACGATGGGGAGAATGACCTTGGTAATCACCTGATCAAGTGTCAAAAAATATTCAAAATTATTTGAAATTTCATGAAAAAGTGTAACATCCCCGACCCTTTGACCGGCAAAGAGGATGGTACCATGGCATTAACCATCTGGGCTAAGAGCCCCATGAACATGTACATTCATATGAAATGCTGAATGAGAATGCTTTGAACTAGAACATACATACATGAACATTTATCATACATAGCAAAAGCAACATACATCCATACAAGCATTCAACATGTTTATCATGATCATTAATAGTAAATAGGATTGAAAAAGTAAAATAGCCAAAATTGTGACTTATCTTATAAAGAGCTTGTTCCGTAACTAGCTACGTCACTGCAACGTTCCACCCAACCATAGGCCAGCGTGCTCCTTAATCTCTCAGCAACGCTGCCACCCCCAAGTTGGGCATGATTCTTCAAGGAATAAGGAACTAACAGGCTTACACATAGCCAAGGTAACAACACCACAAGGGTACACAGTTCAGCCAAGCCAACACGGTTGGGTTTTTCAGGCGAACAGCAGATCAACCAAGCCAACAGAGTTGGGTTTATCAGGCCATCCAGGAGCTGGGAAAGGCTAATGCTAAGTTGGTGAGCTCACTGAAGAGCTGCAGACACCAACACCAGGACCAACCTGGATTCTAGAACACCCACACACACCCAACATAAGAAAGTCAGTCTCTTCTCTGCAACGCAGTCCCTCGGACCCTTATCTTCCCTCTAGTGCTTTTCAGGGGCTATCAAGAAGAAATATAGCTCAGTGGCTCTATCCGTGTGGTTCTCAATCCACCAGGTTTATCAAGCACTTCAGGCCCTCATTGACCAACCCCAAATAGTCCAGGGACAAATCCACTGCATGCAAGCAGCCAAACAGCTATTCAAGCATTTACAGGGAAAAACACAGTCAAGCCATCATGGAAAACAACAGTTAACACACTCACATGAATACACAGCAACCAATATTTAATACTATCACTGCAAGACTTACACCGACCAGAAAAATGGTTAAAAGAAACGACCAACATTCACAGCTCAGCGTGGATTCACAGGAAAGATCACCCCGATCTTCTACCAATTCCGCATTACAGGTAACTCAATGCATGGGGAAAAACCGCTCCCATCAATCAGTGGGGATAAATCCCAATAATTTCTGCTCTGATCCGCTATGATTCATACAAAAATACACTGTCCAATGCGTGGAGGTCGAATTTGGTTCTATGCATGGGTTGCAAAGAACAGAATTATGAACCAGCAATTAGTGATAGTGAGAGGAGGCAAACCCAACACAATGGATGGTGAAGCATTTTATCCCCGTCCTGCATGAGGAAGACGAATAGCCACGATCCGAGGGAGTGGGAAGAACGGCCCCTATGTCGTGGAGAGGAGAGCAAGCATGGGCATGGTAGTGGTCTTCCTACCATCCAATCGCTGCCTCAACTAACAATAAAGGAAATATCCAAGGGTGTTGGTGACACATAGTTTTCCCCCCCCGTGACTCAATTTTCCACATCCCCCTTTCCTTATCCTTTGGAATCATGCCCCTTCTCAATTTAGTTGCTGCGAACATAGCTGGTTGGGTTATTTAATTAAAATGCGTGTTTACATGATGCCACAATTAAATATATGCCGCATGTCCCGATATACCATCGGTGACCATTCCTAATCAGAAACACAACATAACCAATCTATGGTGGGGCCTTGGCCTTTAGCTCCATACCATGATTATTTACAACATATGTATCCTATGTATTTTAATGCAAGCGGGGTTAAAACTGGGGTATTACATTCCCCTCTCCCTTCAATAGCACTGTCCTCAGTGCATTACAAAATTTGAACAAAATGCTACACTGGTACCGCCTCATTGTTCCGTAGGATTGAAAAAAAATGGATGTGCCAATCGCATGGCATCCTCCAGCTCCCACGTAGCCTCTTCAGGTCCGTAATGCTCCCACTACACCTTTACCTTCCCTATGGCCCGGTTCCGGAGTATTGTGACCTTCCTGTCGAGGATGCGCATTGGCTCGATTCGGAACTCTCCCTCAGGTTCCACCTGAATCACATCCCAATTTATCACATGGTTAGGATCATGTACATATTTCTTAAGCAAAGAAACATGAAAAACATTATGAGCTCTAGTATTAGCAGGAAATGCAAATCTATATGCAACAGGCCCTATTCTCTCAAGCACTTCAAATGGCCCATAATATCTAGGTGACATCTTGGCACAAATTCCAAGCTTCAAGGAACTTTTCTTTGCCCTCATTTTGAGGTAAACATGATCCCCAACACTGAACTCTTGGTTCATCCTATGCTTATCTACATAGATTTTCTATCTATCCTGTGCTGCTTTCAGATTTTGCCTAATCTTTACAACTTCTTGCTCCATTTCCTTAACCAATTATGGTCCAAGCACAACTCTGTTCACTGGGTTGTCCCAAGTCACTGGTGTCCTGCACCGTCTTCCATACAAAGCTTCATACGGACTCATCCCCAAGGATGCTTGTTGTCCATTGTTGTAAGCAAACTCTACCAAGTGTAAGTAATCTTCCCACTTGGTTGGTTTGTCCATCACATACATGTGAAGCATATCTTCAAGCACCTGATTCACTCTCTCTGTTTTCCCATCTGTCTGAGGATGGTATGCAGTGTTGAATTTTAAATTTGTACCCAAATCTGCAAACAATCCCTTCCAAAAATTGGAAGTGAACTTGACATCTCTGTCGGAGACTATTTCCTTAAGCAATCCATGCAATTTGAAAATCTCCTTCATGAAGATCTTTTCAATGTCATCAGTCTTGTGCGTAGACTTCACTGGTATAAAATGTGCTGCCTTAGTCAGCTTGTCCACCACAACCATGATGGAATCATGTTGTCTCCAAGTCATTGGAAATCCTGTAATAAAATCCATGGAAATAACTTCCCATTTCCATTCTAGAACTGGAAAAGGATGCAACAAAACTGCTGGATGTTGATGCTCAACCTTTACCTGTTGACATTTCATGCACCTTGAAATGTATTCAGCCATGTCCTTTTTCATACCTGGCCAAAAGTACTACTTTCTAGCTATAGCAATTGTCTTCTAATATCCTGGGTGACCAGAATATGGAGCTTGATGGATTTCATCCATAACAACTCTCCTCAAATCAGCTACATGTGGAATATAAATTCTACCTTTAAAAATGAGAATTCCATCTTCTTCCAATTTATATCCCTCATATCTCTTCTCAAAACTTTGCTGTTGTAATTTGTCTTTTACCTGCTCATACAATTCATCTCCAGCAACATGATTAACAATATGCTGCCTCAAATCTGATTGGGAAATACTAAGAGACGCCACATGCATTCCTTGCACCTTCCTGCTGAGTGCATCAGCTACCTTATTTTCCTTTCCCCTTGTGTGCTTGATTTCAAAATCAAACTCACATAAAAATTCCAGCCATCTTGCTTGCCTAGCATTCATAGTAGCCTGATCAAATAGATACTTCAGTCCACAGTGATCTGTTTTGAGCTCAAATCTCCTACCCATCAAGTAATGCCTCCACATCTTGAGAGCATGTACTATGGCTGGAAGCTCTAGATCATGAGTGGCATAGTTCTTCTCATGTTCCTTAAGCTTTCTTGACTCATAGCATATTACATGGTTGTCCTGCATAAGGACTCCTCCAAGCCCTTGTCTGCATGCATCGGTACACACCGTAAAATCTCTCTCTGGATCTGCAACCTTCAATACTGGTGCACTGGTGAGAAGACTCTTCAACTACTGGAAGCATTCTTCACACCTCGATGTCCATTCAAACTTCATGCCCTTCTTTTGCAAAGAAATGATGCCATGTGCAACTTTGGAGAATCCCTCAATGAATCTCCTATAGTATCCTACAAGTCCCATAAAATATCTCACATCTGTCACATTTCTTGGAGTAGGCTAATTCATAATGGATTCAATCTTTTCAGAGTCCACAGATATACCCTCTTCTGAGATAATGTGACCCAAATACTGAATTCTATCTTGATAGAAGTCACACTTGCTCAATTTTTCATACAACTGATGCTCCCTGAGCAATTGCAATGTCAATCTCAAATGGTCTTCATGCTCTTTCTAATTCTTAGAATAAACAAGAATGTCATCAAGGAAAACAAGAACAAACTTGTCCAAATACCTGCTGAAGACACTATTCATAAGGCACATAAATGTAGCCGGTGCATTTGTGAGACCAAATGGTACCACTACAAACTCATAATGCCCATACCTTGTCCTACAGGTCGTCTTATGAATGTCTTCATCCTTGATTCTCACTTGATGGTAACCATACCTCAAGTCAATCTTGGAAAATAACTTTGCTCCTCTCATTTGATCAAAGAGGTCATCAATCCTAGGAAAAGGATATTTATTCTTCATAGTAACCTTGTTCAACTGTCTGTAATCAATACACAACCTGAGAGTACCATCTTTCTTCTTTACAAATAGAACTGGTTCTCCCCAAGGGGACACACTTAGCTGGATATACTTCTTTTCCAACAAATCTTGCAGTTGCATCTTCAATTCTAGCATCTCCAGTGTACTCATCCTGTAGGGTGCGTTGAACACTGGTGCTGCTCCTGGAACAAGTTCAATCATGAAATCAATGTCCCTCTTTGGAGGAAGCCCTGGAATCTCATTAGGAAACACATCCCTGAATTCCTATAACACCTGATAGTCCTCCAACCTAGGAGTTTCATCTCCTGATGCCTCCACAATATAAGTTGCATACAACTAGCAACCCTTCCTACATAACTTCTTTAACTACATTGCAGAAACCTACTGTACTGAAATCACATTTGGAAAGCCTCTCACAACTACTAGGTTTCCTTCTTCATTCGTGCATTTAAAAGTCTTATTGTAACAGACAAGCTTCACCCTGTGAGCTTCTAACCAATCCATTCCAATGAGAACATCATAGGAACCAAGCGGCAGAACATTCAGATCTACATACATGACCAATGGACATTTCTCTACCACTTCATTGACCTTTCTCTTAGTTCCAGTGGCTAGCTGAACTAACCAAGACTTCCTATGATTTATTTTCTTAAAAGCACAAATCTCCACTACTTTAGGGGTAATGTAACTGTGCGTAGAACCGAGGTCAATTAAAATACAAACAGGTTGCTCAATAATCTTACCTGCTACTTCAAACAAACTTGACTAGTGATCTGCTTGGCGATCCTCCAGTGCTGCATAAATCCTAGGGAGTACCCTTGCTACCTGACCCATTGTTTCTGGTTCTTGAATATTGTAAGCTGGCCTTGCACTCTCATTCTCGAGTGGACAATTTCTACGCAAGTGAGGTCCTTCACATTTCCAACATTTGAGTGGACTTTTATTTGGATGTGGTGCTTTAGGCTTTCCACCTGTCACTCCAACTGGATCGCTCGCAGCTTGGGATGGCTGCTTCTACTAATTCCTGAATCTAGAAGGTTTGAAACCTTTCTTTCTTTGGTCCAACTTTTCATTCTTCCTGTCCTTCCATGCCTTATGGTGATCATGTTTTCCTTTACTTTGCTCATAGCAATACTTAGCCTTTCTTATTGCTTCTTCAAGAGTTCTAGGTTCATAAAACTCAATTCTATGTTTGTAAGACTAAGGTAATCCACTCAAAAAATGTTGGACCTTCACTTTTTCATCTCTGATGTACCAAACATACCTCAACAGCTCCAAAAACTTATTTGCATATTCATCCATGGTTTGCTGTCACAATCTCAGCTCATGGAACTCCTTGATCTTGTCATCATAGTACCTGTCAGAGAGGTATTTCTGCTTGAAATACTTCTTGAACTGTTTCCACCTAAGTCTCCTTTCACCGATCCTTTTTACTTGCTTGAAGTGTTCCCACCAAATGGATGCTCTTCCATTTAGATTGAATATGGCAACTCATGCCTTCATGTTCCTTGAATAGTCCTGCACCTGAAAGTACTTCTTTATCCCAAGAAGCCAAGCCTCAGCTTCTTGTCCCATCTTTATCTCACCATCAAATGTAGGAGGTTTAGCTTTCCTAAACTCATCTCGATAGCGATCCCTAAGGTGCCTTCTTCTTTTCCTTTTATGAGGAGATGAACTTGTATCACCACTAGATTCTTCGGAGTCAGACGATCCACTGAAAGTCCTTCTCCTTCTCCTAGTGCTGCTCTTACTTCCTTTTGATCTACCTCATCCAGAATCTATCTTTTTCTACAAGTATGTCAAAATTTCCAATATGGCAGCATTCAACTGATGCTGCTCTTCTTGGGCTTTAATTAAGCTTCTCATTGTGGCTGCAACATCTGACAGTGTCTCTTGGAATCTACTTCCATTGGACTCAATGTCATTATTCCTATTATGGAAATTTTCTCCCATGGCATCTTCTTCTCTCTCATGAGAATCTTGTGCATCGTACCCATCATGGGTTCTCATGACTGAACCACCTCTGGCTTTACCACACTGTTCTTTCTGGAGTACTGCTCTTGGAAGTTATCTATAGTTTTGCAATGTGTTAGTAGCAAACTATTAGATGCATAGTATTAATATAAATCAAACTACTTACCTTTTTCTTGGAAAAAAAAAAGCATAAAATAACAAATTTTCCCAAACAAAAGATTTCTTTCATCAAAGAACATCTATTCAGCCCTGAAAATCCACTAAAAAATAGCTGAAAATCCCCCCTAAAAAACAGTCGAAATCTGCTGGAAAATCCCACTTAAAAAACTCAAAAATTTCCTCTGCAAAATCGGCTCTCATTTCATCTATCAATCCAATGTTTCGGCAGTCCAAACCACTAGCTTCTCCGCTGTTCATTGGAAATCGGATCTTCTAACCTGTCGAATGGCTAGTTCTCTAAGCTTCCGATACTCCGGCAGTCCAATCTTCATCTTTCATCCGACACTCATCGGCGGTCCAATCAACTAAATTTTTCCGACGTTTCAGGCCGATCTTCCTTTAGCTTCCGGCATATCGGCGGACCGATCCTTTAATTTTCTCCGACGTTTCTATACTTAGAAAAATTTTCAATTTTATTTTTCTTCTTCTTCTTGTCAAAACATCGGATGCTCAAACAACTATTCTTTTCTGACATTTTGGCTATCTTCGGAAGATCTCTGCCGAAACTACGGCTCCGTCTTCCACTAATCTTCACCGAAACCTTCCCTTCTCTTCTTCCATTGCATCGACAACTTCATCTTCTATTTTCTTCTGATGCTTGCTGCCGCATCGGATGCTCAAACAACTAAATTTTTTCGACGGTCTTAACACTTAGAAATGTTTTTGAATTTTCCCCATTAAAACTTTAATTTCGGCTCCCATCTTGGGTTTCCTTCCGCTATTGCGGAAATCCTTTCAACATTGACTCGCCATGGCAGCCAGGTCTTCTTCTTCGTGCCACCACTGTGCCAGAAGATTGTTTGATTTCTAAATGCCACTGTTACGGCTGATTCTTATTTCTCATTCCACTACTGTAGCGGCTTTGTTTTCTTCCTCCAATCACCGACATAGTGGCTCCTAACCTTTCTTCGCCTGCCGCCATTGCGGATCCGCAAAGGACTAAGTTTCACTAATCAATCTGCTAAAGCATACCCCGATCGATATCGGTAGTCTTTTCTCATTGGAAGTCTAGTGCTTTTGGCTTCCGCAATGGCGAGCATTCGATCCACTATCTTTTTTCGATAGCCGACGAATTCTATACTTGGAAAATTTTTCAACTTTTCTTCATGGTGTCGGTGGTTGGAGAACTTACCTATCGGATGCGTAGTTGTTTTTCCATCCGCAACGGCAGACGCTTGAACAACTATTTTCTTCTGATGGACATCGAACACTTAGACAATTTTCTCGTGATTTTCCTTCAAACTGTTCCCGTCGGGTGTGCTTTCATCTAACTCTTCCACTACATTGAAAGTCCGTTCCACTAACTCTTCCGCTACATCGTAAGTCTTTTCCACTAAGTGTTCCGACTGTTCAACACTTAGGAAAATTTTTGGAAGTTTTCCTGTCATAAAATTTTTGATCTCTGCTGGGCAGAAAGAAATCCTGCCACTGTCACTGTATCTTGGTGGTCCATGCAGGCCCATGCTGCAACATGAGCTCTAATACCACGCTATAATGTCCCCAACCCTTTGACCGGTGAAGAGGACGGTACCATGGCGTTAACCATCTGGGCTAAGAGCCCCATGAACATGTACATTCATATGAAATGCTGAAGGAGAATGCTTTGAACTAGAACATACATACATGAACATTTATCATACATAGCGGAGGAAACATACATCCGTACAAGCATTCAACATGTTCATCATGATCATTAACAATAAATAGGATTGCAGAAGTAAAATAGCCAAAATTTCTTATCTTCTAAAGAGCTTGTTCCGCAACCAGCTACGTCGCTGCAACGTTCCACCCAACCATAGGCCAGCGTGCTCCTTAATCTCTTAGCAACGCTGCCACCCCCAAGCTGGGCATGATTCTTCAAGCAATAAGGAACTAACAGGATTACACATAGCCAAGGTAAGAACACCATAAGGGTACATAGTTCAGCCAAGACAACATGGTTGGGTTTTTCAGGCGAACAGCAGATCAGCCAAGCCAACAGAGTTAGGTTTATCAGGTCATCTAGGAGCTGGGGAAGGCTAATGCTAAGCTGGTGAGCTCACTAAAGAGCTGCAGACACCAACACCAAGACCAGTTTGGATTCTATAACACCCACACACACTTAACACAAGGAAGTCAGTCCCTTCTCTGCAACGCAATCCCTCAGACCCTGATCTTCCCTTTAGTGCTCTTCAGGGGCTGTGGAGAAGAAATCCATCTTAGTGGCTCTGTCAGTGTGGTTCTCAACCCACCAGTTTTATCAAGCACTTCAAGCCCTCATTCACCAACCCTAAATAGTCTGGGGACAAATCCACTGCATGCAAGGAGCCAAACAACTATTCAAGCGTTTACAGGGAAAAACACAGTCAAGCCATCATGGAAAACAATAGTTAACACACTCACATGAATACACAGCAACCAATCTTTAATACTATCACTGCGAGACTTACACCGACCAAAAAAATGGTTAAAATACACGACCAGCATTCACATCTCAGCATGGATTCACAGGAAAGATCACCCTGATCTTCTACCAATTCTGCATTGCAGGTAACTCAATGCGTGGGGAAAAACTGCTCCCATCAATCAGTGGGGAGAAATCCCAATAATTTATGCAGTGATCCGCTATGATGGATACAAAAATAAACTGTCCAATGCGTGGAGGTCGAATTTGGTTCTCTGCGTGGGTTGCAAAGAACATAATTATGAACCGCCAATTAGTGCTAGAGAGAGGAGGCAAACCCAACATAATGGATGGTAAAAAATTTTATCCCCGTCCTACATGAGGAAGACGAACAGCCACGATCCGATGGAGTGGGAAGAACGGTCCCTACGTCATGGAGAGGAGAGCAAGCATGGGCATGGTAGTGGTCTTCCTGCCAGCCAATCGCTACCTCAACTAACAACAAAGGAAATATCCAAGGGTGGTGGTGACACATAGTTTTCCCCCTCGTGACTCAATGTTCCACATCCCCCTCTCCTTATCCTTTGGAATCATGCCCCTTCTCAATTTAGTTGCTGCGAACATAGCTGGTTGGGTTATTTAATTAAAATGCGTGTTTACATGATGCCACAATTAAATATATGCTGCATGTCCCGATATACCATTGGTGGCCTTTCCTAATTAGAAACACAACATAACCAATCTATGGTGGGGCCTTGGCCTTTAGCTCCGCACCACGATTATTTACAACATATGTATCCTATGTATTTTAATGCAAGCGGGGTTAAAACCGGGGTATTACGAAAAGGGAGACTATGTATGGTGGTGCATGGGTATATATTTCCCTTTCATTATGTTAGTAAGATGGGAAAAACCACCGAGGAGTGTCGTGTGTCAAGAGACCAGTTCAATGATATTGTGATTTCAGCGAGACACAACTTGATACAAATTGCACAATCATTATCATCAGAGATAAGAGAACAATTTCCTCGAGATGAATTATTGGAGGCCATGTCTATGGTATACCCTCAATATTGGAATAATAAAAAAGATATAAACACTTTGAGAGTTGACCTTTTATCAAAATAGAGTATTTTAGCGCATCAATTTGGTAGGAATGTCAAGATACAAGGAGAAGGCATTGGAGGTATATTAGATTCATCAAAATTATATGAGCAATAGACTTTCTTTGTTGAAACAATGTTAGATCAATATCTTGTTTTGGCAAAACCTAGAGAATATGGTGCGGTAATCAAATTATGGACTATTTTAGGTGAAAGTCAATTTTTACAAGAAAACATGTCAGAGTATTGCAAATTAGTGGATTTATGTCAAACCATGATTTTGGGATCAGTGGAGGACTAGAGAATATTTAGTGCATTATCATTCTTGAAGTCAAAGTTGAGGAACAAGATGGATAAGAATGTGGATACTTGTTTAATATTATATGTAACAAAGTATGACATTACCAATTTTCCAAATCTCTAGCACTTTGGAGATCATATTATGAGAGAAGAGGAGAATGCAATATAACAAATGTTTCCAATGAAATTGATACAAAACATAATGTTTTGGAGGCTCATAATGATATTTAATCTACATATTTTCATGTTCAACATGCAGAAAGTGAGGGTCAACATGAGAATTGAGAATTTAATATCCCACAAGATAGGAGAAGGATTCCCATATCTAAAATTCAACTTGCATTTCAGGTAAAAATATGTTCTCCAGTCTATACTTCGTATTAAATATAATAATATTGGAGATACATTTATTTACGCAATTTATTTGAAGTTTGATGTTTTGATAGTTAACTAACACATTTGTTTTTCTTATATTTGATAGGAAATGAAGTTGGGGCCTATCTATTTATAGATAGCATCCTAGTATTAAAGGTTAAATAATTAATTTAACAATACTTCTGCTTAGCAATAATGGACTCAATCAAAATTTAAAACTTTTTAACTTTGATATATTAGAAGATATTAATTGTTTGTTGTTTCTTGTATTTGGAGCATTTTTTCAAATTTAAAAGTTTGTGTCTATTTTGGTTAAATTTATTTTTATTCCCTTGATACTTGACTGTAGTTTTAACCCTTTGTACTAGCTTGATTAGTTTCATAAATGGCTTGTTTGTTTCTTAAATTTGGATTGCATTTATTTTTCTTAGATTTTTATTCCCTTGATACTTGATTGTGATTTGAGCCGTTTGTATCCCTTTGTAGCATTTAATGCTTTTGTTATAATTATTATCGTTCTCTTTAAATATTTGATGTTTCGAGGAAAGATGCTTGTATTTTCTTTCACTTTGTTGCATGACTTAAGCATATTCACCATTTTAATTTTAGAATATCCTATGTTTATTTTATATTTTCTTTGAAAAGACGTGTTGGTTTTTAGAAATGGAAATGATATATGAGTCGCTTTAAGCGAAGACAAAAATGGTCTATGCACTGGCTTACTAGGTTCCTATGCATTCATGATAGGAGACTTATTCACATTGAGACTGGAATTCATCTAATGGAATTTTATTGTTGATTTGAAGACTAAAATATCATTACATGGAGCCTCTAGCATTCTGGCCATATTTATAAATAAAGCTTGAAATAATATGTTGAGGTACATGTTTCTAAAATTTTCCCTATTGTGAATCATACATGATGAGCATTTGTATTTTATTGAAAGTTTGTAAACTAAAAAAAATTTGTTATTTTTCTTTTTAATGTTTTGTAAGGTACCTTATTATCTTTCTCTTATACAATTTATTCACCTTGATTGTGGGTTGTGCGAGAAAATGAGGGAATCCTTGCTAGAAACATGTTAATGTCAATGTGGATGCTATGCAACAATCCATTGAAGTTTTTTAGATTGAGGGGGATGATTGGGCCCAACATACTTTGTGAAAATTTATTGTACATTGAGTGTAGTATGATAAATGAGCTTCACACTTTGATAAAAATTTCTACTATAAATTGCAATTATTTATGAAATCATCTCTCCAGTTTATCTCTAAGGAGGTTTGAACTTATTAGTAAACAAGTAGTTGTGATGAATAAAGTCAACAATTTATATTGAAATTTTGATTTTTCTTTACAAGGTGTTCTAGTGCAAGAGTGCATGACAATTCTAAAGTAAATACAACATCATCTAGGTAATTTTATTAAGTCAAATTTTGTCAAGACTTAATTTTATATCTTTCAGTGAAAAATTAGCCAAAATTTACAAGTTTTTTAATTATGTGAAAGATTCAATAAATATTATACTGTAAGGTTTTCTAATTTTGTGAAATATTTGTCTTATTTCACAATATTTTATAATTTTTGTAAAGCATTCACCAATATTTTACAATATTTTATAATTCCATGAAAGATTCACCCATATTTTACACGGTTTTATAATTCCATGAAAGATTCGCCAAAAATTTATATAT
>LPNX010091425.1:466496-566278 GCA_001517045.1 Pseudotsuga menziesii
CTAGTAAGATTTCCTTCATCATGCAATGTATTTGATGGTAATGTAATTGTACCCATAGGAAAACTGACACAGTTTAATTTTTATTCACATGCAATGTTGTTCTTGAAAATTCCTTTATGATTATGCTTAAAGGAAAGATAACACGTATTAGATTTCCTTCCTTGTGCAACATCGTTGTAAGATATTCTCTTGTGCTTGTCCTAGAAGAAAAACAAACATGTGTTGGTTTTCCTTTATAGTGCAATGTATTTGCTGACAATGTGGTTGTACCAAAAGGAAAGCTAACATGGGTTAGATTTCCTTCATGGTGCAATGTATTTGATATAAATCCAAGATGCATTATGTTGTTCCTATAAATATCTTTGGGAAAGTTCTTGAAAGAAATCTAACATGTGTTAGCTTTGCTTCACTTTGTAATGTTGTTGTAGGAAAAATTTTTATGATTTTGTTAGAAGGAAGCCTAAAATGGGTTAGATTTCCTTCATGGTGCAGTGTATTTTATGGGAATGTGGTTGTATCAGTGGGAAATATAACATGCGTTAGCTTTGATTCATCATGCACTATTGTTGTTAGAAACATCCTTGTTCTTTTGCTAGAAGGAAAGCTAACACGTGTTATATTTCCTTCAGTATGCAACGTGGTTTTAGGAATTTCCCTTGTGCTTGTGCTAGAAGAAAAGCTAACGCCTGTTAGATTTCATTCATCATGCAATGTATTTGATCGTAATGTATTTGTACCCATAGGAAATCTAATACGGTTTAATATTTATTCACATGTAATTCTGTACTTAGAAATGCTTTAATGATTGTGCTAAAAGGAAAGCTAACACGTGCTGGATTTCCTTCACTATGCAACTTCATTGTAAGATATTCCTTTGTGTTTATGCTAGCAAAAAATATAACATGCGTTCAGTTTCCTTCAAGGTGCAATGTATTTGATGACAATGCGATTTTACAAAAAGGGAAACTAACATGCGTTAGATTTCCTTCATGGTGCGATGTGTTTAATGGAAACATGGTTTGTACCGATAGAAAAGAAAAGACACATTAGATTTCATTAACATGCAATGTTGTTGTTAGAAATTCCCTTGTGGTGGTTCTAAAAACAAAGCTAACAAGCCTTAGCTTTGCAGTACTGTGCAACGTGGTTGTAAGAATTGTACTTACACTTCTGCTACAAGAAAAGTTAACACACTTTAGATCTCCTTCATAGTGCAATGCATTTTATGGTAGTGTAGTTGTACCAATAACGAAGCTAGCACGGTCTAGATTTCATTCACATGCAATGTTGTTGTTAGAAATTCCCTTTTGATTGTGATAGTAGGAAATCTAACACGTGTTAGATTCTCTTCATTGCGCAATGTCATTGTAAGAATTTCCTTTGTGCTTGTGCTAAAAGAAATCTAAAATGCATTAGATTTCATTCATGGTACAACGCATTTTATGAAAATGTGGTTTTTATGAGTAGGAAAGACAAAATGCATTATTTTTCATTCATTATGTTGTTCCTATAAATGTCTTTGGGATAGAGATAGAAAGAAACATAACATCTGTTAGATATGCTTCACTGTGAATTTTGTTGTAAGAAATTTTGTTATGTTTGTGTTAGAAGGAATCCTAACATGGGTGTTGATGTCTCGGGTATGTTTTATAGAAAAACTACAAGGAAGCAACAGGAGGAGAAAGTCCAACCTAAAAGGCTTCAAACAACCCCATGTAGAGGCAGTTTTATCCCCAAGTTGTTTGGGATAACAATATCCTATGGATACAAGGCCTCCACTAGCACAAAGTGTTTTGGATTGAATGGATCTAGTCTTCCTGTGAGGAAAGACAAAAGGCTAGCTGCTTCTAAGAATTTTACTTTGAAAAGAATCTAAAATTAATTTAAATCTATCCTGAAAAGAGTTTTTTCATTTATGCACAAGGATAACTTGATCTGAAAATTACTAAATCCTTTCACCATTAAATAGACATGTGAAACTAGATCTTGACTCAGTAGCTCAATTTATAATAAACTAAAGACATTTAACTGAAAATAACTTAAGAATTAAGTGCATACAAGCTAACCCTGTAACTAAATTGTTAATTGGAAAATTAACATTAATTTAATAATTTACGTGAATCATTTCTAGAAATAGATAAAGTATTTTAGATAAATACATTCATTTAAAACATATAATTACATAGACCATGAGTAGAGAGAAACCTGAATGACAGATCAATCCATATTACCAAATGCAAACAATAAACAGTGCTTATAATTGTGTTGAGGCAAAATCACAATTCATCAAATACATTTGACAAATTATAACAAAAGAGGTAGATGAAGATAAATCTTATCTCTACACATAAAAAAGAAACATCTGATTAAATGCACATGAGCATATAAAAAATAATCGCAGAAAAAAATGTATTACCATTTCAGCTTAATAAAAACATTTACAAAGCTTCAAATTGATAATCAACAGCCACTTCAGGCAGAGCCTATGATCTCGAATATCTTGAACACAAGACATTGATATCAATATAATTATAGCAGAGAAAGAATAAATTCAGTTCTTTGTCATACATAAATAATCTCCTCCCTCTGGTGGCATCGTTTCTCCTCCTCCTTTGTCAATTAAAACATTCGCAAGAAAAATGGAAAAATAGGAAGAACAAAAATCCTTTCCATCCTTTGAGACCTCTCCCCTCTCACTATAATAATGTTGGGGTTGAATTTATAGAAGTGAAGAATAGTGGGAAGGATAACATCAAATCCTCAGATGTCTGGTTCATTCAACTATGCAAAAACGACGAGAATGAATTTTTTTAAAATTCACCTCTATTCAGTCACATTTTTCTCCACAACTATTGATATATTTACAAAAATTTCCATGACTAGGGGTAAATGATCCCATTGGGGAAGTGGGGTTTCAATCGTTTGAGCTAATTCCTCATGGTTTTCTCACAATCCTCCATGCAAAAACATGTCTTCTACATGTGCGCAATTCATTTTTTTAACTTCATCCTTCATGGTAACAACAAATTAGGGTTTAGTGAAATACTATGCATTAACGTTGTAAATAGTATGATATTAAAATGCAATTATATAAATAAATTATTAATATTGTACTCTTTTAAAAGTATATTGAATATAATTTAAACAATAATAATAATCTATCAATAAGAAAAGCTAATTATACTTTGTAAAATATAATACTTTGCTTAATGAAAAAGCTATTAACTCTTTCCATGGTTTGAAAGTATGCTGCTTAGGATTCAATTGAATATAACATAGGCCTTAAAAACTTTTCCTAAAATTATAGATTTTTCCCAAAAGGACAAATTTTAACAAATATTCAAGGATAGTAAAATTAAGTAGTCCTTTCAAAGTTGAGAATTAAATGCACAATTCATTTGATATACACCCTTTCAAGTCATAAGTCAAAATGATTAAAAATACGTATTAAATCAAATTATTCTAATCCATCAAGATCCTCTTTAAATTTATTGATTCAGTGAAGTTCAAATTTGTTTGCAAGAATATCATATGAATTTAATTAGCCAAAATTGAAGCATCTAAATGACTTAAACAAGTTCAAATAAGAATAAACAATCATTACACACAATAGTCAGAATCAAATGACGAGATATTTGAAATCTTCAAAACCAATAAAATGAAAATCAAGCCAAAGTGTAAATATTTGAATATTCGAAAAATGAAATCCATAAGACCACATTCAAAGCTTAGCAATAAAAAGAAAAGTATTCACAAAATTCACATTATAGGGTTCCCGATTTCCGATATGGGAAAGGAAAAGTCAGAAGTCAGGAAGGTAGATAAAATAATAATTAAAAATGATGTTACCGATATCTAGGATTTGAAATGTCAAAAATCAGAAATTGGGAGAAAACCAAATAGTTTTCACAAAACCGGAGTTTTTGATTTATGACATCGAAAAAATCAGAAATCGAAAATCGGGAGAAAACCAAACAATTTTAACAAAATTAGAGTTTCTGATTTCTGACATCCGAAAAATAAAAAATAAAAAATTGAAGAGCATGCTGTTATTTATTTGAAAATATAATGTTTCCGAGATCTGAAAGTTGAAAATCAAAAATCAGGAAAAGACTTCAACTTACCTCCAAAAACTGGATTTCCACTTTCTGATTTCATAAAGCGGAGATCGGAAACTCTAAAATTTTTGAAAATAGTTAAAAAGTGGTCGTGAAAGCTAAAAAATACAAAAACACAAGGTTTACTGAAGAAATTTATTCAATCCACACAAAAATAACAAAGAACTTACAACTTGATAACTTCCCTAAGTAAGGTATGGATAGAAAAACTAGTCAATGGGGGTCCCCATTTTGATTACTTGAAATGGGAATCTGTTACAGGAAGCAACAAATGGCGACTTAATGGGAAGAAACAGTTATCTCTATATTATAAGATTGAAACCTATTAAAATCTGAAATACAAAATATAATGACTTCACATGGTAAACTTCAAATAATTTGAATAACTCTATCACGGAATGATATAGTATTAGTTAGACTTCAAAGCTTCTAAAACATCCAATTCATTCCCATCATTATCCAAAAGTCTTTTTTAAAGATAAACTCATTTTTCAAAATAAATTATTTATAAGATGTAATAATCAAGAACTTTACCAAGAATTAACCTCGGCAAATCAAGATAATCATATAAGACATAGTATTAAGAAATGACTCCAAAACCACAGGAAGGACCCTACAACCATCCAATGTTTATAGGCATGATAGGGATTCCTTTTATCCCCACCTCCAAGCACTCTAGTCCTAGTTTACTCATTTAGATACATAGCTATATAGTGAATCAATTTACTAATGAGTAAGCAAAATCAGATAACTCTCTATGAGTGGGGGATGGAAAATGATTCTTAAGGATTTATATATATAATATTTACGATTTTAAATCCAAAACCCATAGACAGAGCCACTACAACCCGTAGGCATCCATATCCTCAATAGGGATGTCTTTTAACCTATTTTACCTGATGGCTTATATCCCAAATGGCAAGTTTAAAAAAATCTGCGAACTATGTGTAATGTGCTAATCTCAATTTGAAATTGCCTAGTAAATGGAAGAGTAGACTTAGAACCTCCTTAAGAGTAAGGATGGCATAAGGAATCTATATATTACTGATATTTATAGATTAAAACTTCTTTACAGAAACTGATTCCCTTAAAAGTAACCAAATTGAAACCTATAAGCAACGTATATGTGTATGTTGAGTTAAAGATAAAGTTCTAAGGATAATTATGGAAACATTCTAATAGAATTCTCATCACATTCTATTATTTATTTTTCACAATCAGGGATTAACTAATCAAAACATTTGATTTCCAGCAAGCAGAAAACATTTATAAAAATTTACTTTATAGATAAGACTTCAAGACTGTAAAAGAGTGATAAGCTCTTTTATTTTTAAAAGTGAAAATCATGAAAAACTCAAAACAAACCAGCAAGAAAATAAAATGTAAGAATGATTAAATCAAACATATATACAAGTGGAACCAAAAGTAAATCAAAATCTCACAACTATATCACTAACTAAAATAAAAATTAGTGATTAAGAATTTTGTTTTTAATCACTCATGAGATATCAGATTTAATTAGGTCTTTATTAAAAACAAAAGAAACCTAAAAGATTAACTAAATTAAAATGTAAAATAATTGCAAAAATAAGCCTCAAGAAACTGTCTCATGTAAACAAAAGAGAGATTTGTTTGTACTAAATTGTTTGCTAAGTTGTTGACAACAAAATATATAAAAACCTTTTTTGTTTTTTTTTTTGTAAGTGCATATCCAAGAAAGATCAAAATTCATGGGTAATGAAGATGTTCTAATTTTAATCACTTTGTCTCCCATCAAAATATTATTGCTCTTAAAACTTGGGAAAGAATTA
Source organism: Pseudotsuga menziesii (assembly GCA_001517045.1). Taxonomy (NCBI): domain Eukaryota; kingdom Viridiplantae; phylum Streptophyta; class Pinopsida; order Pinales; family Pinaceae; genus Pseudotsuga; species Pseudotsuga menziesii. Next base: position 472,426 of record LPNX010091425.1, read on the forward strand.
ATTCAAAAAATTTCATGAAAAGATCATTATAATTTAAAACTAAAGACATAAATCAAACATGAATTCTTTGAACCAATAAAATAATCAGCGAGGGCATAAATAATAGAAATGGAAGAGAATAAAAGTACTTCCATAAATGCATTTGAAGAAGCGTTGTTTCCAACTTGCAATTGGCTTGTTGTCACAAATATTTTACTGAAGAAAACGAAAAAAAATTAATCTAAATTATTAAAAAAATGATAAAACTAATCTAATGTACACCTACTCCTACACTAATCTAAAAAAAACTAGGTATAATCAAATGTCCAATGCAACCATGAAAGCATATGGGATCCTGCAAAAAAGGAAGAAGTGAATAATCAGAAAGCATGATATGAATGCTTGCAAACAAAAATGAAAAAGGATTGCATTAAAGCAAATAAGATGAAATTTATGTACAAATAAAGAGAATGGAACCTTACCATCTTTATATACAAATAAGGAAAATAGATATTTACCGTAATGATGAAATCTTGCTAAGAAATATTTCTCAACCCAATCAACAACCCAATCATGGTATGTACAATGAAAATCAAAAGAATGACACAAAGAGTTCAAAAGATTTATGCAATGAAATGGATTATTTGAAAGAAAATGAACATCCGTATTATAAGAATCCAAAGCTTCTTCTTGAACAATTATCTCCTTAGGAACATTTTCTTGATATAAGATCAGCAAAATCACGTCCAATTTGTTCCAACTTATTATCGTAAAAATCATCATAAATTGGTTGATTAAATTGGAAATTCTCAAAGAGATCAAATTGCCTTTGGTTATTTACTTGAGAAGAGTTAAAGATATGAGATGCTATAAGTATAGAACTAGTATCATTAACATCTTGATAAGAATCTTCTCCATCAAGCAAACGATTGTAAGAAGAAAATGTTTCTTCAGTGAATGATGAATCATAAAACGAAAAATTCTGAAAACTATCATTAGAAATGGTATTCATGTCTAGCAAAGAACACTGATGAGAAAACATAGATTGATGATATAGATAAGAATTTTCTTGATCTTATTCATGTATCTCATAATTAACTTGTACCTATTTAAGACTTGACAATGGATAATTAGAATCTGGAATATATGGTTGAATGCCATTGTCATCAAATTGATCATGATACATAGAAAAATATGAAGAGGAAATAAGTGCATGAAATTCATCTCTTTGTAGAATATTTTCTGATAGATATTCCTTAAGAGGGATTTTCTCTTCAAACGAGATATGTAGGAAAGGTTCCAAATCAGAATGTACTTCTTCTTGTAATGTAGTATCATCATTATGTGAAATATGCTCTCCTACAAAATCACTTAGGTCAGAAAATGGTAATTGGGAAAACATATCACAAGTTTTAGAGGAGTTAATTGGTTGAAGATATATTAAAGGATTAACATGATAATGAATATCCAAATCTTGAAGCTCTTTAATTATGCTAGAAGAAGGTTGTTTGATATTATGATTAGAACTATCCTCTTTTACTTTAGAGAAATATTCAATAGAAAAATGATCTCCTTCATGATTTGTTAAACTTTGATTTTCATGTGAGAGAGATATGGACATATCAACATTCAAATCACCCAAATCATCATATTGATCATGATCCATATCTAATAAAGAGGAGGAATTCATTTCTACAATTTTTAAATCTTTAGATTCTTCATGTAAATCTAAACCAAGAGGTGACTGATCATTGTATAATTCAAATTTATCTTTTACTAGATTAGATTCATGAGAAACAGAACTAGTGTGCCAAAACCATTCAAGTATCATAGGATGATCTATTAAAGGGAATATACAATAGATATTAACATTTCTAATTGCAAAATCTTCTAATGATTCACCTTTCTTTATAGTGATTTGTTTCAATTCATTACATAATATAACTAGTCATAATGTCCAAAAGAAAGTATGAAAAGATCTACAAAATGTTTAAAATAATGGATGGAGGAAAGAGGTAAGGTTATAAACCACTATTTGACTCGTCCTTCGAATGTGAAGGATAACAATCTGCACGAAACATCTTGATCCAAGATTTTGTTAACAATACAATTATATGTAAATTGAAAAACATGTTCTTGTGCTAAAATTTCTCTCTCACCATCAAATTTTACATCTATCATTTGCTTCAGAACATTTGTTTGAAAATGAAAACTAATTTGTCGAGAAAAACAATTAAATACATATTCTTGGGTAGAAAAGCAACTAAATACAGGTTTTTGGAATGGAGCCATTTTAAGATAATCTGATTAAGATAGCTTAAATGACCTTACATGTATGATGGCCCTCCTTCTATCATCATTTGTTGATGCCTTGGGTATGTTTGCTGGAAAAACTACAAGGCAACAACAAGAGGAGAAATTCCAACCTGAAAGGCTTCAAACAACCCTATGCAGAGGCAGGTTAATCCCCAAGTTGTTTGGGATAACAATCTCCTATGGATACAAGGCCTCCACTAGCACAAAGTGTTTCAGATCGAATGGATCGGGTCTTCTTGTAAGGAAATACAAAATGCTAGCTGCTTCTAAGAGTTTTACTAATCCTAAGCATTAGTTTACTTTGAAAAGAATATAAAATTAAGTTAAATCTATATTGAAAAGTGTGTTTTTGTTTATGCACATGGATAACTGGATTTGAAAATTACTAAATATTTTCACCAATTAAACAAACATGCGAAAATTGATCTTTACTGAGTAGCTCAAGATAGAATTAGCTAAAAAAAATTAACCGATAATAACTTAAGAATTAAGTGCATACAAGCTAACCCTATAACTGGAATGTTAATTGACAAATTAACATTAATTTAATAATTTCTGTGAATCATTTGCAGAAATTGATAAAATGGTTTAGATAAATACATTCATTTAAAACATCTAATTACATAGACCATGAATAGAGAGAAATCTAAACTACATATAAATGCAAACAACAAATAGTGCTTATAATTGTGTTGAGGAAAAATCACAATCCATCAAAAATATTTGACAAATTATAACAAAAGAGGTAGCTGAAGATAAATCCGATCTATGCACAAAAAAAGAAACATCTGATTAAATGCACATGAATAGATAAAAGATAATTGCAAAAGAAAAAAAATGTATTGCCATTTCATCTTAATAAAAACATTTACAAAGCTTCAAATTGATAATCAGTAGACACTTTAAGCAGATCCTATGATATCCATTCTCTTAAACATGACACATTGATATCAAAAGAATTATAGCATGGAAAGGAGAAATTCAGTTCTCTGTCATACCAAAATAATCTGCTCCCTTTGGTGGCAGTGTTTATCCTTCTTCGTTGTCAATTAAAACATTTGCAAGAAAAATGTAGATATAGGAAGAGGAAAAATACTTCCCATCCTTTGATACCTCTCCCCTCTCTCTCTCATAATGCTAAGGTCGAATTTATAGATAGTGAAGAACAGTGGGAAGGATAACATCGAGTCCCTAGATGTGTGGTTCGTTCAACTATGCAAAAATGACTGGAATGAATTTCTTGAAATTCACCTCTATTTGATCACAGTTCTCTACCAAATTGTTGATATATTTGCAAAATTGTGCACAATTAAGTGCAAATGAGCGCATTTGGGAATTGGGTTTTTAAACATTTGAGCTAATTCCTCACAGTTTGCTCACAATCCTCCATGCAAAAACATGTCTTTTATAGGTGCACAATGCATTTTTTTAACTTCATCCTTCATGACAACAACAAATTAGGGTTTACCGAAATATTGTGCATTAACATTGAAAATAGTATGATATTAAAATCCAATTAAATAAATAAATTATTAATATTGTCTTTTAAAAATATATCGAATATAATTTAAACAATAATAATAATCTATCAACAAGCAAAGGTAATTATTATTTGTAAAATATAATACTTTGCTTAATGAAAAATTTATTGACTCTGTCCATGGTTTTAAAGTGTGTTTTTTAGCATTCAATTGAATATAACATAGGCTTAAAAACTTGTCCTAAAATTCTAGATTTTCCAAAAAGGACAAATTTTAACAAATATTCAAGGCTAGTCAAATTCAGTAGTCCTTTCAAAGTTGAGAATTAAATGCACGGTTCATTTGATATACACCCTTTCAAGTCATAAATAAAAATGTTTAAACATAAGTATTCAATCAAATTATTCTAACCCGTCAAGATGCTCTTTAAACTTATTGATTCAATGAAGTTCAAATTTGTTGCCAAGACTATCATATGAATTAATTAGCTAAAACTGAAGCATGTAAATGACTCAAACAAGTTCAAAAAAGAATAAGAAATCATTACACACAATAGACAGAATCAAATGACGAGATATTTGAAATCTCCGAAAATCAAGCCAAAGTGTAAAGATTTGAAGAATCGAAAAATGAATCCATAAAGCCACCTTCAAAGCTTAGCAAGGAAAATAAAAGTATTTGCAAAATTCACATTATGGGGTTTTCTATTTCCGATATGGGAAAGGAAAAGTTGGAAGTTGGAAAGGTAGATAAAATCATAAATTAAAAACGATGGTACCTATATCCGACATCCGAAAAATCAGAAATCGAAAATCAGGATAAAACCAAATAGTTTAAACAAAACCAGAGTTTCAGATTTCCAACATCTGAAAAATCAGAGAGCGAACTGTTCTTTATTTGAAAAGATAAGGTTTCTAATATCTGAAAGTCATAAATTGAAAATTGGGAAAAGACTTCAATTTACCTCCAAAAAATGGATTTTCTCTTTTCGATTTCAGAAAGTGGGGATTGGAAACTCTAAAATTTTTTAAAATAGATAAAAGAACAGGTCCCAAAAGCCAAAAAAATCCAAAAAAATAAGGTTTACTGAAGAAATTTATTCAATCCACACAAAAATAACAAATAACTTACAACTTTATAACTTCCCTAGTAAGGTATGTCTATAACAACTATTCAATGGGGGTCCCCATTTTGATGACTCGAAATGGGGATTTGTTGCAAGAAGCAACAATGGGTTAGATTTTCGTCATGGTGCAGTTTTCTTTATGGGAATGTGATTGTACCAATTATAAATCTAACATGTGGTAGCTTTGATTCAACATGGAATGTTGTTGTTAGAAACTTCCTTATTCTTTTGTTAGACTGAAATCTAACATGCGTTAGCTTTCCTTCACTGTGAACGTGGTTGTAGGAATTTCCCTTGTGCTTGTGCTAGAAGGAAAGATAACACATTTTGTACTTCCTTCATCATGCAATGTATTTGATGGTAATGTAGTTGTACCCATAGGGAAGCTAACGCGGTTTAATATTTATTCACATGCAATGTTTTTCTTAGAAATTATCTTATGATTGTGCTAAAAGGAAAGCCAACACGTGCTAGATTTCTTTCACTATGCAACATTGTTGTAAGATATTCCCTTTTGTTTGTACTAGAAGAAAATATAACATGCATTAGATTTCCTTCATGGTGTAACGTAGTTGTTGACAATGTGGTCGTAACAAAAGGGGAACTCACATGTGTTAAATTTCCTTCATGGTGCGATGTATTTGAAGGAAATGTAGTTGTACCGATAGGAAATCAAACAAACATTGTCTTTCATTAACATGCAATGTTGTTGTTAGAAATTCCCTTGTGGTAGTGCTAAAATGAAAGATAACACGCCTTAGCTTTGCAATAATATGCAACATGGTTGTAATAATTGTGCTTATGCTTGTTGGTTTATTGGTCAATACTGAGAAGGGGGAGGCAAATCAGTATTAATATATTTTTACTTAATTTAACCACTTATTAAATTTAACATTAAAACACATAACAACAAAAATACAAGGAACACAATTTTAACATGGAAGTCCAATAGGGTAAACCACCAATACTTTCTATGACTGCAAAATTGTTATTTACAAATAGTTTTTCTTGCTGCTACAGACAAGGATGTTATTACACCCTATTTACCAATACCAATTGGAAGGAGGCTACGACCCCCTGTTTTATCATCTACGACTGAAAGGATGCTACAACACCCTATTTACCAATGCCAATTACAAGGAGGCTATGACCCCCTGGTTTTATCAACTACAATTGAAAGGATGCTATAACACCCTATTTACTAATGGCAATTGAAAGGAGGCTATGGACCCCTAGTTTTATCAGCTATAACTAAAAGGAGGAAACAACCCCCTGCAAGCATGTTTCCTGCCCTAGCGTTTCCCTGCACCCCTGATATGTTACTCATGATTTCTCTCCCACTGAATTTTTTCACACCCTATGGTCTCTTATTCTAATCATGCAATTCGAACTACAAAGACATCCTCCTTCTTACTCGGGCCACTACTTAAATACCTCTCATTGTTTAAGCTTCTTTCAATAGTAGCATCTCTTCAAACTGAACAAACACACCTTTCATTGTTGCACCCTTTCATATCTAAACATCACACCCTTCATAATTTCCTATCATGTTCTTTCATTGATCCTTCATCTCAGAGATCGTTTCCATAGCCTGGAAACCATTTCTGCACCTATGTCCAACGTTTGTAGGCGCTTCCACACTATCCATCTTCTTTCTGAAATATCATCTTCCAGTTTTAATTAGATCCATTGATCATATTTCTAAGTTTCTCCAGACCATCGATCTAACACACAGATTCCCTCCTTGAAATAGTATTTCTGCACCAATATTTCCTCATAAACGATTTTCCATCGTTAACTTTCGTCAGGATATTTCCTGACCATCGATCTCCAAATTGTGGGATGTGGGATGTAGGATGTTGAACGTTTAATTTTTCCATTCCAAAAAATCCTTTCCTCAAAATCCTTTCTGTAGTCTTCTTTCCGCAATATTATTTAAGCAATTTTCTTTTTGCACCGTCAATCTGTTTTAGCGGAACTAGTTTCAGTCGTCTGATCCTTCCATATTGTGGGATGCGGGATGCGGAAACGTAACATTTCAAATTTCTGAAATTTCCTTTCCGCAATTTTTCTTTCGCACTGTCAATCTTTTGCGGATTCATTCTTGACCATTGATCTTGCGGATTGCAGGATCCGAGATGCAAGATGTGGAAACGTAACATTTTGATTTTTTACAAATTCCTTTCCGCATTGCGGATTGCGAAATGCAGGATAAGGAATCATACTTGCCTATTTTGGACTTCTACAATTTCCTTTCCACAACTTTGTTTCCACATTTTCTAGGACCATCGATTTCCTTGCAGATTCATCTTTGACCATCCATCTTGATCTTTTATAGAAATTCACCCTAACTTTGCGGATCGGCGTGATTTATTTTGCTGCAAAGATCTTCACTTGACTCTGTCTACTTCAGATCTTTTCTGACAAACATACTCTACTGAAACTCTATTACTTCTTTCTTCTATCATATCTAGATCATAGATATTCCTTTTTCTCTCTTATATATATTCATCATATCACACAAAGACATGAAGAGACACACATCTTCTTCTCTAAATCCTCATTATTCACACGGGAGACACAGTTTTGGAAGTCTTCATATCTGTCATTCATGTTGTCTTATCATCCATATCCATCTCATCCATTGCATTTGTTATACATGAACTTTTATGGCATTATCATTAGGACACCATCATATTCCTTGTCATCGTATGTTTCATGCCACATCCTCAACTATTCCATATTCCTCAACCATATCATATTCCTCAATTATGCCATATTCCTTATGTCTTTCACTGATTTTGTCCTTCCCTCATATCCACTAGTTATTCCTTTGTCATTCATGAACACCTTTTACATCAATGACAACTATAACCCAAATTTTCCAACAATCTTCCCCTTTGGCATTGATGGCAACCTCAAAAACATTCTCCCCATTTGACAACAATGACAAAGGATAACTTGTTATGCCAATGCTACACCTATTTTGATATAGGATTTATTATCTCTCTTATTTTTGACAACTCCTCCCGTCGTCATATCTCCCCTTTAAATGACTGAACTATGTTATTTTATATTAGCAATTCCTTTCTTGCAACAGGTTCTTTGAATGATAATGATAGATCCATGGAATCCTCCTGTCACTGTAGTTCCTCTCCTTTTTCAACATTTTTGTGACAGAGTTTACACTCACCATTTTTTTCACACTTTTCCATTTTCTGTTATGTCATCCATACACCATCCTTGATCACCCATCATCTTTGAAGAAGATAGTTTTCCATATACTTTTAACATTAGATACCAATTGATTTTGTCTTAAATACCAATTGCAATTTTCTGAATTTAACTCCCCCTGAGTATAAGATCCCTTCTTATGTTATTTTCAGGGTTTCCTTTTTTTTTAAATCACGAGAGACCTTTTTAGAAAAGGATCCCACGGTCATCACTATATCCTTCCTCATCAACTTCATATTTATTAGAGTATTATTCTACATCACTAGGCAGCTTTCCCTTATGATGAGTGTCATTTTTATATGTGACCTCATTATTCTCAACATCAACTACAGAGACATCATTAATGACTGAAATTTGTGTTTCGTCTAAAACTTCTAATTCTTTCATCCACACCTTTTAAGGAGGTGTACTATTTTCTTGTCCTTCACCATGATCCATGTTGGTGTCCTATTTCCTTTTCATCCTTTGATTTTCTCCTTTGACTCTGAATTCATCCATCTTGTGACCAAACTTATGACAACAATGACAATAACCATGAATTTGTTCTTTATCTCGAGGAGGTTTTTGGTCTCTCTGTTTCCAAACTGCCATTTTCTTCCACTATATCTGAACTTCTACTGGAGAATCACATTTTAGCTTACAATTTCTAGCCAAGTGTTAAAATTCATTACATTTGTAACACTCTATATCAAACCTTTGGAGAAGTCCAAACTAGTTATGATTCCTTACCTTCAGCTTTTTAATTCCATCCTTCTTGTACTCATGAACTTTTTCATAAGCCTTGCATTTCAAGGCTTTATGACCAAAGTTATTACAGGAATAACAATGACCTGGAAATATTTTATGATTTCTATTTCTTACTTGTCTCTTGGGCTCCTCATGAGTTCTTTCTTTGTCAAGAAAGGATACATTATTTTTTTTGCACTTTTCCTTTTTAACAGGACTTTTCAATACTTCACCATAGTTCTTTGTACTTCCTCTCTGATTAGTGAGTGGGGAACTCTATGGCTTCTTCTATTTAATGAACCCCAAACCAGACCTATCACTTGATGATCTTTTGCTACTCATAATGTTATATAGAATCCTTGAGTTGTTCTCAAACTTTGATTCAGTGGATTTTTCATCGACTCCTTCTCTAAGTCGAGCAATTTCTTTCTCAATTTTTTCAATATCTTTAATTCTCTTCCTGAGAAGAACTATTAGGTATTCCTGACTCTTCTTGGCCTCTTAAATTCGGTTTCTTAAATCAGTAATAATCTGATTTGTCTCTTATTGGTATTTAGATAGTTTCTCTTTCAAAACTTTGTTTATTTTCCTACATCTTTCAATTCCATCTACAACAGCCATGTATTCAGCTTCTATGTCCACTTTTGATTCATCATCTAAGTTTGTTGTTCCTAAAAACAGGATTTCATTATCTTCACTCATTTCCTCATCTTCACTTTCTTCTTTGGAATATAAGTTCTTCTTTTTATATTTATACTTATTTCTACCCTTATGACAACATCATTTTTCATGGTTAGTCTCCTCTTGTTTTGGGTAGGAACACGTATGCGAAACATGTCTAATCCTTCCACAGTTAAAACATTTCAAGGGTAGTTTACCTTTGTATTTCCCAGTGCCTTTATTAAGTCTACTTACAAAGAAGGATTCCTCATCATCCATATTTTCTTATTGATTTTTGGAAGTGACTTTAAACGCTGCTTCTCTCTTCGATTTTTTATCCTATCCAGTTCTCATCTCATAAGCAGTGAGAATTCCATGCAGCTCATATCGTGTCACATTTTTAAGGTCATCTTGTTCCTCTAGGGTGGAAACATTTGAGTCATATATCATTGTTAATTTTATTAGTATATTGCTTACCACTTATTTTTCTTTCAGTTTTCCTCATGTTTTCCTCCAATAACTCTAATTGCATCAACCACCTCATCTACACGAAGAATGTATTCCCCAGTATTCTCTTCTCTCATTTTGAGGCTTTCAAATTGACCTTTATATTATACAATTTGGATTCTTTGACCTTAGATGCTCCTTCATAGATAATCTTCAAATTATACCAGGATTGTTTGGCAGATGTGCATTGCATAACCTTAGTAAACATAGTGTTTGTTAATCCACTCAAGATTGCATTTAGAGCTTTGGAATTGCCTTCATATTCACCTAGTTCAAGTGCTTCTGTAGGGTATAGGTTTCCTATGTTATCTTCTTTTTCACTTGTTTCCCAAAACTTCCATCCTAGGGACATCAGATGACACCTCTTTCTTACACTCCAGTATGCATAGTTTTCTTTTGTAAATAGTGGAGGTCTCTTAGTGGCTAATCCTTCTTGTTGATCCATGGTGGTTATATAAAGGATCTACCTTCCAATGGTTAAATTGTGTTGAAGGAACCTGCTCTGAAACCAATTGTTCGTTTACTGGTCAATACTGAGAGGGGGGGTCAATTAGTATTGATATATTTTTACTTAATTTAACCACTTATTAAATTTAACATTAAAACACATAACAACAAGAATACACAGAACACATATTCAAAGTGGAAGCCCAAAAGGGTAAACCACCAATACATCCTATTACTACAAAATTGTTATTTACAAATATTTTTTTGTGTTGCTACAGACAATGATGGTATTACAGCCTATTTACCAATACCAATTGGAAGGAGGCTACGACCCCCTTGTTTATAAGCTATGACTAAAAGGATGCTACAACACCCTATTTACCAATGCTAATTGGAAGGAGGTTCTAATATCCCTCTTGGATACCCCTAAATACTTTGTAAATTCTAAAAAATGGTTATTTTAATTGTTCTGGTGAGGAGCTCAAGGCCAAGGCCCCACCAGGAACAAGACCTAGAAACCTACGTGAGTTAATTAATTTAGGAGACCTAAGTCATTACGACAGGAAACTAAATCCACTACGGCTAGAAACGAATGGTTAGGGAGCCACAATTCGAGGACATAGTCTTACTTATCATTTTTGGCAGCATTAGAGATAAGTTCCTCCCTTTAAGGGATTTCCTACTTCTCTGAAATAATCCCAGCTAAGATGCCATAGCAATATTACCAATCCTATTATAGTTAAGCCATGATAGAGGGAGTCGGAAATAATCTTAATGACAACATAAGGGAGTCAAAGAGTTTAAGTCTTAGTTATGAAAGGAGGGAAAACAATATAAGGACTTAATAGTAAATCATTAGTATACATATAACATCACATATGTATGTATACGAAGACAGGTCAAGAGATTAGTGGTAAGTGTAAAGGGGTTTGACTCTTGAGTTAAGAGTGGGTCTTACCCTTTATTTAAAACCACTTAATTTCTCTATGTTTTTAGAGCAAACAGGAGGAGGAGCCAAAGTGCCTTAGGTAATCTTTATAGCCTTATTACATGCCAAGATCATGTTAGGTGGGATGGGTGGTCATCTATCTCATCTTTATCGAAACTAAAAATTAAAATGGAATGCAAGCATGAAATGTAAACAAGACAGTCCACTAAATTCTAGATATTACACAATCGTAGACAAATAGTGGGTGCCTAGGTGGCGTTTCCTCCTTATCAGGGGAATTTTTTTAAGAAACAACAGTTTTCAGGGGTTACTTTCCCACACCACATAAATGCCTACTCACGTTACCTAGGAGTCTAGCGATAATCATAGCATCACTGTTTCTTCTTTTGGTATATGTAAGACAGCCAAGGGGGATGGAAAGCACATGGGGAATCATTATGATCTTCTTTGTGAAAAACTAGGGCAGGGCTGAAGAGAGGTAGGATGGTATTCCTTTCATTGAGCTCGATCGACAGGAGCTCAGTTACGGGTAGAACTTTGCAACAGAGCCCTATGTACCCATGCGATGGAGTTCTGTGTTTTCATCTCTGCCACTTCTTTATCATCTTTGCATTTTTCCAAAGGGAACAATGATCACTATGTTTCCTTGGGGAAATCCAGAGGGTTGCACACCTATGAATGGTCGAGATACCCCTTGGGAGGTATGATCATGATTAACCTTTGCTTGTTAGAACGAATCGTCTCTTGCAAGAGATTTATAAGTTGTTATTTAGATGCATCTAAACCTTGTATTTTATTGTGGTATATTATGCCTACAAATTGTGATTTAAAATATACATGTGGGTTTACGGCAAAAAATAAATCCAAATCCAAAACTCGTACTTGGGCTTACCCATGATTTTCATCTCTATGTTTGTACTATGGTTGTCTATGTTTATGTTATTGAACAGGTCATTACTCCATTTATAAGTGTACATATCCATGATTCGTAGGAAGATCCTTACCTTGCATGTGCTTTCCTAAAAAAACTAAATTGTGGCTTACTTGAATGATTGAATGGGTTTCCCACAGTCAAATCGCTACCCCTCTTCTTTTTACTGCATGCGATTCGAAATGGATCCCTCTCCTTTAGAATTCGGGGAACTCATGAATTCGTGCAAAACAATGAAATCACTGTGCATTCTTTTGGGGTGAATTCCTGCATTTTAATGAAAAATAGATCCAAGTCCCTACACAATGAAAACATTGTACAGTTCGGTGAATTCGTAGGAAAAACAAATCTGAATCCTTAGGGTGAAATCAATGTGGAATCTAAGGATTACCTGCAATAAAAATAAAAATAAAAACATTGACCCCATGAAATAAGATCGCTGATGATCGAGTGCAGCTTGTAAGCGATCTAGATCCATAGGTCTTTTGGGTAAAAATCTCTTTGTGAGTTATTTTTGTGATATCAGGAGTTCAACTTCTATCATATTGAATCGGACCATGTCCATATTGTAAGATTACATTGTAATCATGCGTGAACCAAGTATGTTATAGATATTCTGCCCGAGTTCATCTTGATATTTGATTCTATGTACAGTTCGGGTGCTTCATAAGAATATTCCTGTGATCTCCTTCTAGCGTTTAGATGCTCTCCACTATTTAGATCCATAGATGATACCCTTTTGGTTTATTTTTGACTGCATGATGTCATAATCCAGTGGTCAGTGTGCTGGTTTATATCAGAACTTTTATGCCACTCATATGGAAGATGGTTTGTTGATCTCTCCAATCCAAAAGCCAAAAATAATATACATAAGGGTGTGTATTTTTCCTTGAATTATGCTTTGTAGAGGCCATAAGGGAATCTAAAATAACTTGTAGCAAGGTGCCGCAGAATGTACTCTTTCATTCATTGGTTATATAATAAAGAGAATAGTGAATTTGGTGGATGTAACCCTCAGATGGGGGTGAACCACGTATATGACTGTCTTCTTGTGCATTATGTGTTTTCTGCATTTTGATTGTATTATATGTTACTAGGTATAAATTTTTTGAAAATCTTACCAAAATGTCATTACTTAATATATGGGTTATTTTCAAATACTAACGAGGGATTTCAAGAGTACTATTTTATATTAGGTTGATTCTTGTTAAATGATGGCTGCACTAAACATGAATTATTGGCATACGGTTAGGATTTTGTTTATGTTCAAAGGATGTAAAGGCCTTATGACAAGTATTAGATTATGGTGTCGTGTTGAATGAGGTTCACCTATGCTATATATATATATATATAAAGGTTAGATGTTGTTGAATTATATACATAAAGGTTTTATATTGCTTGGGAACTCCTCCCGTTTACTTTGAGGTATTACAAGATTGTTACAGTTCCCAACCCAAATATTTTATTATGTTTATAACATGTGAAAATGTCCAATGTGGAACAATGGTTAAAGTCGTGGGTTAAGGTCGCTTCCTCTACATTAATGATTATAAAATATGGATCTTAGGAGGAATTGAAAGGCTGACCATTTTACATTTGACCTGGTTAATTCAGCATGGTATGTTTCCTCTTATGTCCAACACCCTTTCCGGGGATTGATGTACAATATGTTAACCGTAAATAAATGTGTGTTGGAATATGGTTAAAAGAAGTGAGTATATATTTTTGGATTGATAGTTGATGTTATCTATAGAGACCAAACAAGTTTTATATATAATTAATGCATTGTCGATCACAAGTTTATAGGATTTTCTTATGGAGGTGTATATGTCATGAATCCAAGGTAAAGCATCCAGTGGAAAACTAAAATCTAAGGATTGTTAGAAAGATGATAATGCATAAGAACCTTGCCATAGATTATGTATGTGCCATGAATAGTTAACAAAGCGACATGTACATCTGGATAAGCAAATCTAAACTTTAGAGGAACGTTTGAAATAGGAATTCTTGTGTGATTGCTACAACATTTTTAATTTGTCTTTTGATAAAAGAGAAAATTTTTCTTATTGAGATTTGGGTTTCTTACATATGGTATCAGAGCCAGAGTGACAGCACTCGGGCCTATTTGGGTTCAACATGTAGTTAGGAGACATGAAAATGGATAGTTCTAACCAATCGAATGTTTTTATTTGTGGATGCATGACAATGGTGAACGAGGGGGATAAGTTGTACGAATGGGCTTCCAAAGATCGAAGGAGGTAACGAAGAGGATCAAAGAAACATCATGGAAGAAGGTATAACAAAATTAATTCTTTCATCAAAGCGAAAATGGCTCATGACCCATTTTTATGGTAAGGTATCAGAAATTGGACTAAATATTTTCCCAACAATGTTTTATTTTGCAGTAGGGTATTCTATTAGAGTATATGTATAGTTCTGCTTAAAACACCGAATTTTGTGGCATGTCAGACTAAAATAGTTACAAATATTTTTGAAACTTACATAAATCTTATGTAAATTTAGGGAAACTGAAAAGGTATCTACAAGCTTATATTTTAACTAACTGTCAAGATTTACTTGCTCCAACTTTATCCTATCTGGCAGACGCAAGTAGAACTTAAGGGATTGAGGAATAAGAGGTGGTTCTTATTTGAGCCGGGATTTATTCTAGCCCATCAATCAGGTTCCCCGTCTTGAAAAGAATCCTATGCAATCATAACTAGCGAATTCAACCCACATTCCACTCAAATAAGGGTGGATTATAAATGCAGGATAATTATGGGAATAATGTGGTCGGCAGCTCCACATCTGCTTAATTTTTGTATTTATGTTTTTCATTAAAATTGTCAGATGTTCATATTAACAATGAAATTAGGCTAACAGGAGGGTTTTCTAGACTGATTTTGGGATCCTCTTGTGTCTTTATGCATTAAAGACAACAAAAAGGGGGTTCACATGACATTTGGTTATGTTATATGGATTCTCAAATAGCAGAATAATTTTAGGAAATCACGTAAATGTTGTACAATTGGATGTTGGGAAACAAATTTGAAACTTCCTTCTAGAGATCATATTCACACACTTTTTCTACTTAATTGAAGGAAAAAATTGGCGCTACAAAACTTGCAACTGCCTCTCTAAAGATAGTTCTTTTTATGTTTTTATTTATTTATTTATTTATTTTGCATAAAAAGATTTGACAATTTTTATTTGGTTCAATCTCTTGTCATATCTTTAAATTTGTGAGAAGATCTGATGTAAGAATACAGTATAGATCTGCATTGATAAAACATTCTGTACTCTACATACTACTGTCCTAGTTGATGCATGGCCCTATAAGTATGATCTCCAAATGAAAATATTGTCTATGCTTTGAGTTTCCTGAAACCCAATCGATTTGGAATCGATCAACCTTGTGTTGATGCTACAGATGCACAAATTATTGGTTATCTTAAATCACACTTGGGGAACCGGAATTTTGTAGCATTTCATACATAAATCTTTTGCATGTGTGTAGTTGTCACTCACAGTCACCTTTAGAGTTGCAGGGGGAAAGCTGATAGGTATAAATTAAATTTTAAATTACTTGTCCACTATTGTGACTAGATCGCTACAATTGGTCAGTTGAATTAATAAATGCTTTACAATATTTACATATGTATTGATACACGTAATTGTCTCGATGCCTGTAAATTCCTTTTCGATTAGAGTATTTGAATTTGACACCAGGATTTGGTTATGAATTATATCCTTTAGTTCTGATAACGTCTGATACCCAACCTCTGTAACGCATTATGTAGGCTTGAATAGATCTAATAAATGTTGTCGTTGAATTTGTTGTTAAGGTGTTGGACTTGCCTTAGATCTGATAACGTGTCAGGGTGTCCAAATTCAACTAATGCTTTGTTTTGAGGTGCATATAACAAAATTTTGATGGCATTTATCTGACGCATGTGCTTGATGCGTGATTTAGTTTTGAACAGATCTAAAGGAAAAATATCATCTCTGAATTATTTTGCTAGCCGAATCGTTTTGATTGACTGCCAAAGGTTAGAGTAAGATTTTTACTTTGAAATCGTTATAGTTTGGACATTTAAATCTATTCTTTAATGATCGAGTTGCAGATATAATATCTGAGTTTTGGGAATTGTTATTTGAAAATGATAAGTGAATGAACGATGCATGAATTTTATGGATTAACTTGAAGAAGTATGCATGGAACACCACCAACTTAAATGGGCTAGTTGTTTCAAAAAATCACTGGCTTAAATAGGGAAGCTAAACCACTCAAAAGCGAGTGTTGTTTTATTTTTTATCTTATTATAAATTTCGTATTTCGAGGTTTCTATGAACCAAGGATTAACTATGGATTGTGGTGTTATGTACTGGCATTGCAGGGATTTACTATGATTCTGACCATCTCACGATCAACGTAAGACATGGATTTTAAATCCACTGGAAAATAACTGGTGGTTTATTCTAAATGAACTATGAGATTTTATGAACCATGAATGATGGTATGGGTACAATCACTACAATTTATGAAATGTTGATAAAATGAATGAAAATTATGTTTATTGATAGATTTCAATTATATTAACTGTAAATCCAATTTCATGAATCGGGATAATGACAGTGAAGTCATGTTAAGAACCAAAGAATGTGTGTCACAAATAGTCAAAGGTTGTAATTAATATTAAAAATTAATAAGGAAAATACATGTTGCAGGAGCACAATGTTGTTAGGAAAGCGATTGTCGTGTGAGAACATTGGTGTTAGGCATACATGCTATGGGAGCACAGTTAGGAAAATGGTTGCCATGTGAGCACATTGGTGTTAGGCATATGATGTGGCAAGAAAAAAAATTGATGATCTAACTCTACCCTAAGTTTGGGTAGAAAGGAATTCTTGGACCCAAGCGAGGAGGCTTAAGGGGAACCATGCAAGAGTTATGACATCAATAACAAGACCTAGGAAAATCTTGGCATCTAGAATATAGGGCAGTGTTTGATGTCACTAAGGAGAAAACTTTTGACAAGGAGTCAAAAGGGAGAGTAACCTCGGATATAGTTGTAAGTCCACACAGAAATTGGAAAAAGAGCTAAAGGGAGAGCTTGGAAAATAATGAACAAAAATGTTATCAAACCTTCCAAGTAACTATATTGTCACATGACTTAATGTGTAAATGAAAAGAAATCTCAAACCAGGAGGAATGAGGAATTTTAAAGTTGGGATTAAAACCCTTGTGAAATAGATGAGGAATGAAAGAAATATTTACCTTAGGTAAATGACTAGTTAAGGATTACTTACGAGTCAATTACATTATTGAGGAAATACTTATGTATTATCATGATAAAAAAATACTAAAAGGATATTCCATAAATTGCAATTACGATGTTGCAAAGACCCGCTATTTATGTTTTAAGATAAATTACTGACTTGTGCAAAATTCAAGTGGGCTCGATTTTAAGTTATAGGAAACTGCAGGTCCCAAGCAAAGTACAAACCTACAAGGATCAGAAATATCGAAGGAGATTAGAGCAAGGAGAAGCAAGAAGAGATGGCTCGAGAGAAGAATGAAATTTTTGTCGAAGAAATGAGAACACCGAGGACGTTGTTATTTTTAGGGAGGAAGGATGTAATATCCCTCTTGCTTACCCCTAAATAAATTGTAAGTTGTAGAAAATGGTTATTGTAATTGTTTTGGTGAGGATATCAAGGCCAAGGCTCCACCAGGAACAAGACTCGGAAACCTATGTGAGTTAATTAATTTAGGAGACCTAAGTCATTACGACGAGAAACTAATCCACTACGACTAGAAATGAATGGTTAAGGAGCCACAATTAGAGGACATAGTCTTACTTATCATTTTTGGCAGCATTAGAGATAAGTTCCACCCTTTAAGGGATTTCCTACTTCGCTGAAATAATCCCATATAAGATGCCATAGCAATATTACTAATCCTATTATGGTTAAGCCATGATAGAGGGAGTCGAAAATCATCTAAATGACAACATCAAGGAGTCAAAGAGTTTAAGTCTTAATTGTGAAAGGAGGGAAAACAACCTAAGGACTTAATTTCTAAAAGGACTATGGGTCATAGCTCCCTTGAACATAGGAAGATATCATCTTCACCATAACTCGACTAAAAATTAGAAAAAAAAACAAGTGGTCAATATATATTGTATATGACCTATATTCGAAGGATATATGAAGTTAATACGTATATATATATATATATATATATTAAATGGTTTTTGGGAAAAGATTACATTTGGTCGCCATGGGGAGTAAAATATAATGGAATTATATTTTACTTAAGGTCCCCTATTAATAGTATTCTAAACCATAGTAAAGCATTAGTATACATATAACCCCACATATGTATGTATATGAAGACAAGTCAAGAGATTAGTGGTAAGTGTAAAGGGGTTTGACTTTTGAGTTAATAGTGGGTCTTACCCTTTATTTAAAACCACTTAATTTCTCTATGTTTTTAGAGCATACTAGAGGAGGAGCCAAAGTGCCTTAGGTAATATTTATATCCTTAGTACGTAGCAAGCTCATGTTAGGCAGGATGGGTGGTCATCTATCTCATATTTATTGAAACCAACAATTAAAATGGAATGCAAGCACAAAACCTAAAGAAGACGGTCCACTAAATTCTAGATATTACACAATCGTAGACGAATAGTGGGTGCGTAAGTGGCGTTTCCTCTTTATCAGGGGAAATTTTTTAAGAAACATTAGTTTTCATGGGTTACTTTCCCACACCACATAAACGCCTACTCACGTTACCTAGGATTTTGGTGATAATCATGGCATGACCGTTTCTTCTTTTGGTATATGTAAGGCAACCAAAGGGGGGAGAAAGCACGTCGGGAATCATTAATATCTTCTTTGTGAAAAACTAGGGCAGGGTCGAAGAGAGGAAGGATGGTATTCCATTCGTTGAGCTCGATCAGCAAGAGCTCAGTTACGGGTAGAACTTTGCAACAGAGCCCTATGTACCCATGCGATGGAGTTCTACGTTTTCAGCTCTGCCATTTCTTTACCATCTCTACATTTTTCCAAAGGGAAGGATGAGCACTGCGATTCCTTGGGGAAATCCAAAGCATTGTGCACCTACGAATGGTTGGGATACCCCTTGGGAGGTATGATAATGATTAACCTTTTCTTGTTAGAATGAATCGTCTCCTGCAAGAGATTTATAAGTGGTTATTTAGATGCATTTAAACCTTGTATTTTATTGTGGTATATTGTGCCTGCAAATTGTGATTTAAAATATACCTGTGGGTTTCCGATAAAAAGGAAATCCAAATCCAAAACTCGTACTTGGGCTTACCCATGAGTTTCATATCTATGTTTGTACTATGGTTGTGTGCGTTTATGTTATTGAACAGGTCATTACTGTGTTTATAAGTGTACATATCCACGATTCATAGGAAGCTCCTTCCCTTGCATGTGTTTTCCTAAAAAACTAAATCGTGCCTTACCTAAATGATTGCATGTGTTTCCCACAACTAAATTGCTGCCCCTCTTCTTTTTACTACATGCGATTCAAAATGGATCCCTCTCCTTTAGAATTCAATGAACTCGTGAATTTGTGCATTCGTGCAAAACAATGAAATCACTGTGCATTTTTTTTGGGTGAATTCATTCATTTTAATGAAAAATAGATCCAAGTCTTTACACAATGAAAACGATGTACAATTCAGTGAATTCGTAGCAAAAACA
Organism: Pseudotsuga menziesii; assembly: GCA_001517045.1. Taxonomy (NCBI): domain Eukaryota; kingdom Viridiplantae; phylum Streptophyta; class Pinopsida; order Pinales; family Pinaceae; genus Pseudotsuga; species Pseudotsuga menziesii. The sequence goes on from LPNX010091425.1 coordinate 492,519, forward strand.
AACCTGAATCCTTAGGGTGAAATCGCTGTGGGATCTAAGGATTGCCTACGATAAAAATAAAAATAAAAACATTGATCCCGTGAAATAAGATCGTTGATGATCGAGTGCAGCTTATAAGCGATCTAGATCTATAGGTCTTTCAGGTAAAAAACTCTTTGTGAGTTAATTTTGTGATATCAAGAGTTCAACTTCTACCATATTGAATCGGACCATGTCCATATTGTAAGCTTACATTGTAATCATGCGTGAACCAAGTATGTTATAAATAGTCTGCCAGAGTTCGTCTTGATATTTGAGTCCATGTACAGTTCAGGAGCTTCATAAGAATATTCCTGCGATCTCCTTCCAGTGTTTAGATGCTCTCCATTGTTTAGATCCATATATGATACCCTTTTGGTTTATTTTTGATTACATGATGTCATAATCGGATGGTCAGTGTGCTGGTTTATATCAGAACTTTTATGCCACTCATATGGAATATGGTTCATTGATCTCTCCAATCCAAAAGCCAAAAATAATATGCATAAGGGTGTGCATTTTTCCTTGAATTATGCTCTGTAAAGACCATAAGGGAATGTAAAATAACTTGCAGCAAGGTGCCGCAAAATGTACTCTTTCCTTCGTTGGTTATATAATAAAGAGAATAATGAATTTGGTGGACATAACCCTTAGATGGGGATGAACCACATATATGACTGTCTTCTTGTGCATTATATGTTTTTTGCATTTTGATTCTATTATATGTTACTAGGTGTAAAGATTTGAAAATATTACCAAAATGTCATTACTTAACATATGGGTTATTTCCAAATAGTAATGAGGGATTTCAAGAGTACTATTTTATATTAGGTTGATTCTTGTTAAATGATGGCTGCACTAAACATGAATTATTTGCATACGGTTAGGATTTTGTTTATGTTCAAAGGATGTAAAGGCCTTATGATAAGTATTAAATTATGGTGTTGTGTTGAATGAGGGTCACCTATGCTATATATATATATATATATATATATATATATATAAAGGTTGCATGTTGTTGAATTATATAAGCAAAGGTTTGATATTGCTTGGGAACTCCTCCCATTTACTTTGAGGTATTACAGGATTGGTACAGTTCCCAACCCAAATATTTTATTAATTTTATAACATGTGAAATAGTCCAATGTGGAACAACAGTTAAAGTCGTGGGTGAAGGTCTCTTCCTCTACGTTAATGATTATAAAATATAGATCTTAGGAGGAATTGAAAGGCTGACCATTTTACATTTGACCTAGTTAATTCAGCATGGTAAGTTTCCTCTTATGTCCAACACCCTTTCTGGGGATTGATGTACAATATGTTAACCACAAGTAAATGTGTGTTGGAATATGGTTAAAAGATGTGAGTATATATTTTTGGATTGATAGTTGATGTTATCTATAGAGACCAAACAAGTTTTATATATAATTAATTCATTATCGATCACAAGTTTATAGGATTTGCTTGTGGAGGTGTATATGTCATGAATACAAGGTAAAGCATCCAATTGAAAACTAAAATCTAAGGATTGTTAGAAAGATGATAATGCATAAGAACCTTGCCATAGATTATGTATGTGCCATGAATAGTTAACAAAGCGACATGTACATCTGGATAAGCAAATCTGAACTTTATAGGAACATTTGAAATAGGAATTCTTGTGTGATTGCTACAACATTTTTAATTTGTCTTTTGATAAAAGAGAAAAAATTTCTTATCGAGATTTGTGTTTGTTACATAGGCTACAACCCCTTGGTTTTATCATCTACAACTAAAAGGATGCTACAACACCCTATTTACCAATACCAATTGGAAGGAGGCTACGACCCCCTAGTTTTATCAGCTACAACTCAAAAGAGGAAACAACCCCCTGCAGGCCTATTTCCTGCCCTAGCACTGCCCTGCCACCCTGATATGTTACTAAATATTTATCTCCCACTGAATTATATCACACCCTCTAGTCTCTAATTATTATCATGCAATTCGAACTGCAGAGACATCTTCCTTCTTACTCAGACCACTACTTAAATAACTCTCAGTGTTTAAGCTTCTTTCAGTAGTTGCATCTCTTCAAACTGAACAAACACACCTTTCACTATTTCACCCTTTCAGATATGAAGATCATACCTTTCAGAATGTCCTATCACGTTCTTTCATTAATCCTTTATCTCAAAGATAATTTCCATAGCTTGGAGACCATTTCCGCACCTTTGTCCAATGTTTGCAGGTGCTTCGACACTATCCATCTTCTTTCTGCAATATCATTTTCCCTCCTTGAAATCATATTTCCGCACCAAGATTTCCTCATCAACAATTTTCCACCGTTGATCTTCATTGGGTGATTTCCTGACTGTCGATCTCCAGATTGCAGGATGCGGGATGCGGGATGTTGAGTGTTCACTTTTTCCTTTCCGAAAAATCATTTCCACAAACTCTTTTCCGCAATATTCTTTCTATAATCTTCTTTCTGCAATTTTCATTCTACACCGTCAATATGTTTTAGTGGAACTAATTTCAGCCGTGAGATCTTTCCAGATTGCGGGATGTAGGATGCGGGATGCAGAAACGTAACATTTCGACTTTCCACATTTTTTCTTCTGCACTGTCAATATTTTGTGGAGTCATTCTTGACCGTTTATATTGCATATTGAGGGATGTGGGATGCGGGATTCGGAAACATAACATTTCAACTTTCCACAAATTCCTTTCCGTAACTTTGTTTCTACATTGTGTATTGTGGGATGCGGGATGCAGAATCATACTTTCCTATTTTGGACTTCTACAACTCTGTTTCTACATTGTCCTGGACCATTGATGTCTTTGCGGATTCATCCCTGACCGTCCATCTTGATCTTTTGTAGAACTTCACCCTAACTTTGCGTATCTGCACGATTTCTTTTGCTGCAAATATCTTCACTTGATCTCCATCTACTTCAGATATTTGCTGACAAGCATACTCTACTGAAAATTTGTTACTTCATGATGCTATCATATCTTGATCATAGAGATGCCTTTTTCTCTCTTATATATATTCATCATATCAAACAGAGACATGCAAAGACACACATCTTCTTCTTTAGATCCTCATTATTCATAGAGGAGACACCATTTTATAAATCTTCAGATCTGTCACTCATGTTGTCTTATCATCCATATCCATCTCATCCATTTCATTTGTTATACATGAAATTTTATGACATTATCATTAGGACACCATCATATTCCTTTTCATCATATGTGTCATGCCACATCCTCAACTATGTCATATTCCTCAATCATGTCATATTCCTCAATTATGCCATATTCCTTATGTATTTTACTGAATTTTTTCTTCCATCATATCCATTGGTTATTCCGTTTTCATTCGTGAACACCTTTGACATCAATGACAACTATAACCCAAATTTTCCAACAATTCTTGTGCTAGTGGGAAAGGTAATGCACATTAGATTTCCTTTATAGTGCAATGGATTTTATGGTAATGTAGTTGTACTAATAAGGAAACTAACATGGTTTAGCTTTCATTTAAATGCAATGTTGTTTTTAGAAATGTCCTTGTGTTTGTGCTAGAAAGAAATCTAACACGTGTTAGATTTCCTTCACACCGCAGCGTTGTTGTAAGAAGTGTCATTTTGCTTGTGTTAGAACAAATCTAACATGCATTATATTGCATCCATGGTGCAATGCGTTTGATGAAAATGTGAGTTTTAAAAGTAGGAAATCCAACATGCACTATTTTGCATTCACCATGATATGTTGCTCCTATAAATATCTTTGGGCTAGTGCTAGAAAGAAAGCTAACACATGTTAGCTTTGCTTAACTATGCAATGTTATAACAAAATGTTGTTATGCTTGTGTTAGAAGGAAGCCTAGCATGGGTTATATTTCCTTCATGGTGCAATGTATTTTATAGGAATGTGGTTGTATCGGTGGGAAATATAACATGCATTAGATTTCCTTCATAGTAGAATGCATTTTATGGTAATGTAGTTGTACCAATAAGGAAGCTAACACGGTTTAGCTTTCATTCACATGTAATGTTGTTGTTAGAAATGTCCTTGTGATTGTTCTAGAAGGAAAACTAACAAGTGTTATATTTCCTTCATTGTGCAACGTCATTGTAACAAATTCCTTTGTGCTTGTGCTAAACGAAAACTGGCATACGTTAGATTTCATTGATGGTGCAATGCATTTAATAACAATGTGGTTTTTAATAGTAGGAAATCCAACATGCATTATTTTCCATTCACCATGATATGGTGTTCCTATAAATTTCTTTGGGATAGTGAAAGAAATAAAGCTAGCATGTGTTAGCTTTGCTTTAATGTGCAATGTTCTTGTAAAAAATGTTGTTATGCATGTGTTAGAAGGAATCCTAACATGGGTTAGTTTTCCTTCATGGTGCAGTGTATTTTATGGGAATGCGGTTGTATCAATGGAAAATCTAACATGCGTTAGCTTTTATTCAACATGCAATGTTGTTTTTAGAAACACCCTTATTTTTTTGCTAGATGGAAAACTAACACGCGTTAACTTTTCTTCACTGTGCAACGTGGTTGTCAGAATTTCCTTTGTGCCTTGCTTCAGTTTGGAATGCTGCTGTAATAAATGTTTTTATGCATATGTTATAAGGAAGCCTAACATGGGTTATATTTCCTTTGTGGTGCATTTTATTTTATTGGAATGTGGTTGTACCCATGGGAAATATAGCATGCATTAGATTTCCTTCATAGTGCAATTCATTTTATGGTAATGTAGTTGTACCAATAAGGAAGCTACCACGGTTTAGCTTTCATTCACATGCAATGTTGTTGTTATAAATGTCCTTGTGATTGTGCTAGAAGCAAAACTAACACGTCTTATATTTCTGTCATAGTGCAACACCATTGTAAGAAATGTCCTTGTGCTTGTGCTAGAAGAAAGTGGGCATGCATTAGATTTCATTGATGGTGCAATGCATTTGATGACAATGTGGTTTTTACTAGTAGGAAAGCCAAGATGCATTATTTTTCATTCACCATGATATGTTCTTCCTATAAATTTATTTGGGATAGTGCAAGAAAGAAAACTAACATGTGTTATCTTTGCTTCACTGTGCAATGTTGTTGTAAGAAATTTTGTTATTCTTGTGTTAGAAGGAAGCCCAACATGGGTTAGATTTCCTTCGTGGTGCAGTGTATTTTGATGGAATATGGCTGTACCAGTAGTAAATCTAAGACATGTTAGCATTGATTCAACATGTAATTCTATTGTTAGAAACATCCTTGTTCTTTTGCTATATGGAAAACTAACACACGTTATATTTCCTTCATTGTGCAACGTGGTGGTAAGAATTATATTTGTGCTTGTGATAGAAGGAAAGCTAGCGCGTGTTATATTTCCTTCATCATGAAATGTATTTGATGGTAATGTAGTTGTACCTGTATGGAAGCTAACACGTTTTCACTTTTATTCACATGCAATGTTGTTCTTATAAATTCTTTTATGATTGTACTAAAAGGAAAGCTAACACGTGTTAGATTTCATTCATTGTGCAATATCGTTGTAAGATATTCCCTTCTACTTGTGCTAGAAGAAAATCAAACATGCGTTGGATTTCTTTCACACTGCAATGTATTTGATGACAATGTGGTTGTAACAAAAGGAAAGCCAACATGTGTTAGATTTCCTTCATGGTGCGATGTATTTGATGGAAATGTATTGTACCAATAGGAAAGCAAACACACATTAGCTTTCATTCACAAGCAATGTTATTGTTACAAATTCCCTTATGGTTGTGTTAGAAAGAAATCTAACATGCGTTATATTTTCACTACTCTGCAACGTGGTTGTAAGAAATTATCTTGTGCTTATGCTAGAAGGAAAGCTAACATGCGTTACATTTCATTCATAGAACAACGTCCTTATAAAAGATACCCTTGTGTTTTTGTTAGAAGGAAAGCTAACATGGGTTAGATTTCCTTCATGGTGTAATTCTTTGGATGACAATGTAGTTTTCATGGTGGGAAACCTAACACGTGTTAGATTTAATTCACATGAAATGTAGTCATTATAAATTCCATTGTGGTTTTCTAGAAAGAAATCTAACACGCATTAGGTTTCCTCCACTATGTATAGTCATTTTTAGAGATGCCCTTTTGTTTGTACTATGAAGAAAACTATGCCATTAACATTAGTTAGCTTTCCTTCATTGTGCAATGTGGTTGTAGGAATCTCCATTGTGCTTGTGCTAAATAGAAATATAACACATGTTATATTTCATTCATCATGCAATGTATTTGATGATAATGTAGTTGTACCCATAGGGAAGCTAACACAGTTTAATTTTTATTCACATGCAATGTTTTTCTTATAAATTCCCTTATGATTGTGCTAAGAGGAAATCTAACACGCATTAGATTTCCTTCAATGTGCAATGTATTTCTTGCAACATCATTGTAAGAAATGTCCTTCTGCTTGTACCACTAGGAATGTTAACATGCATTAGCTTTCAATCGCAATGATATTTTGTTTCTAGAAATGTCATTGTGCGTGCGCTAGAAGGAAAGCTAACTTGCATTAGATATCCTTCATTGCACAATGTATTTCTCAAAACATCGTTACAAGAATTTCCCTTATGCGTGTACCACTAGGAAAGCTAACATGTGTTAGCTTTCAATCACCGTGATATTTTGTTGCTAGAAATGTAAATGTGCTTGTGCTAGAATTAAAGCTAGCATGCTAGAAGGAAAACTAACATGCGTTAGATTTATTTCATGGTGAAATTTAGTTGATGACAATGTGGTTGAATAGATAGGAAAGCTAATATGAGTTAGCTATAATTCACCATGAAATATTTTTTTTAGAAATGACATTGTGTTTGTTTTAGAATGAAAGCTACTGAATAGGGATTATGTTCAACTTAGTATCCTATGCACAATGTGCTAGGACCTTTGATGGTTTAAAAATTAGAGAGGATAATTTTTACTCCCAAGACTCCTAGGAACCTGTTGAGGCCTGGAAATTCGCAGGCAACAATAGCAAGGGATTCTTCCCAGTCAACGTTCCCAACTAGCCTGTGACTGTTTGGTGTAGGGAATTCGTCCGGTTTGCGGTCACGCTACCATAGGTCAAAGTAACAAAAAGAAAGGTTTTACTAGTTGCGGCCCGGTCCACCGTGTATATTTTTGTATTTTTTGACTTAAGTATGATATGCATATGCCTAGTTAACCATGCAGGGTGATAAGGATGCAAGGAACAGTCACAACGTGATGCGCATGTTCTTACCTCTCGTCTTAGCACTCACAACTATCTCAATCACATATGCAGTAATGAAATAAAACTAACTCTCTATCTATATATCCCTGGGGAGCAAACTGTAACTTAATTATGAGTAATGTGTGTTGTGCATGCATTATAAAGAGAAATTACAGGTAGCTGATGTTTCTTCCTACAACACATGAACGATTAAAGATATTTCAACAATCAGATAGCCAATTTTTTTATGAACAGCATACATTACTCATGGTGGTAATTCCACAAAATAAACCAGAAATCATTTAAACAAGAACATAGGTTCTAAGAGTTAGAACGATCTCCCGGTTAATGGACAAAAGCCGGAAAAACAAAATAGTTCATCTTTCCACCATCCATAGCATAACATTTGAAAGTCCCACCAATCTTTCTCCAACAGGCAAACAATAACTCTTTATTGCAAAAAAAAGTAGTTCTTCTTACAATATCATTTTTCATGTCTAACTGGGAAAAATCCCCATTTCTATCTAACTCTCCTATACTTATATTACAAGCAAAACTCTTGGGCTGCCCCCAAACGCATGACCTTTTAGTCTCTTCAAATGTTTCGAATCCCTTCTCTTTATATTTCTATATGCATTCATGATCTGATCAGTAACCGATAGATCTTTCGGGTCTATGTCTTTGTCGCTACTCATTTTGTCTTTTCCTTCGTTTTCCCTTTTTGCAATTCTGCTGGTTCGACCTTTTTCCAAAGCTCGCAGCTATGCCTTCGCACCACGATGGTATGAAAAGTACCCTGAACGCTCCTGCCAATAAAAGACAACAATCATTCATTGGGACAGTATTTTCAAGAAAATCAACTACATTAAATTATATCAACTACAACGGCTAAGCAGCAAGAAAAGGCCGGGTGCACCACTGGTTCTAAGAATTTTAACAAACGTTACCATCATTACTTCATCCACTTACAGCCTCAATAGACATCATTCATACTTCGACGGCGGCTCAAATATACTTACATCAGAAGGGTAGCTTCATTCGTAATCGCATAAGCAAGTCCTGAAAAACAATGGGTACTACGAAATACCTCAAGCACATCGGTGTCGGAAGAGTTTTGACTAAGCCTCAAGCGGGAAAGTTCTAAATCAGAATTCGGAAGAATATCAACATCGGAAGACGAAATCTTTGCACAACCGCAATGGCGGAAAATAAATGACTACGGGCAAATGACTAAAAGACTTACGCATCAGCTAGCGGAGCGTTTTGGACTTCGGGTGCTTAGTTGCTTCAGAAGCCGCAACAGCAGAGATACAAAGGACAAGTCATCCCACCATAAGCAAAGTCTTTATCAGAGGAGAAACCATTAACTGATCGGAAGGGTAATGATCTAAGTTATGGGAGGGAAAGCTTCAAATTGGAAATCGGAAGGACATTGACATTGGAAGCCAAATGCTTTGCCCAACCGCAACGGCAAAAAAGAAAAAGACTACAGACATGCGACATGCAGGAGGGAAAAATATTAATTGAAATTCGAAAGACTAACTGATCGGGGGGCGAAAGCATATTTCTTTCCGCAACGGCGAAAGGCCAAACCACTAATCCATCCGTGGGGACAACCGGCTCGGAATATCGCAAGACTAATCGCCGGGACAATAGTGGAATCGGGAGCCGCAACGGCGGAGCCGTGAAGGATAAATAAATCCGCAATGGGTAAAGTATGAATTGCAAGAAAAATGATTAACTGACTGGAAGGCTAGAGCTTTCGGTAGCCGCAACAGCAGAAGCCCAAGACTTAAGGAGTGGCGAAAACAACACTGCGGGGCTGAAAAGTAAAGCAGCAATCGGGAAACTTCACATTTTTCCATCCGTAATTGTGGAGGAGGTTGTAATAAAAGTTTCGATGTAAAACCAAAAAAAAATAGCCGATGTGCAAATGAACGTATCGGAAGAAAAGTCAAATTCAAGACTCGTTATTTATCCGCAACGGCGGGAGCGCCAACCAAAAAACCTCCAATTCAAGCATGCTGGAAATGCATTTAAAAGCAACGATAAAGTTTGATCAAATAGGGATTGTTTCAAGCGTTAGAGGAATAATCAAACCAAGTGATAGATTAATCCAAGCATTAGAAAATCTTTCTGAAAAAATCATCAGATCAAATCAAAGAAGAAAATCAAACTAATCCAAGGAAAGGAGGGTCCTGAAATTTTTTGGATTTTTGGGAAAATGTTGCAGCTGCAACAATTGGCGACTACCTGGTGAACCCCAGATTTCTGAATTAACTTCTTCCCAGTGCAAGACCGTCTAGACTAAAAGTTGAAATCCTCTAGCTGTTTGTATTCCTAAGCTGGCCAGATTATGCATTTAAATCATTAAGAAGCAGTTCATTGGGGAAAATGTAACAGTAGAAATATTTGCAAGTCTGAATAACTCTTTTGAGGTCAAAAAAGTGAGATTCATTTTACCCTGGTCCTTAGGTAGCTCCAGGCTTGGACACCATAGGATTGTAACATGTAGTAAACAACATTATCCTTTTGTTCCTCATTCCCATGCCAACTGCACTTTCGTGCTATTTGAACTTTAGTTTTTTTGAGTCCTCCATCTACCTTTCTTTCTGAATTTTATTCAGGCTCCTCTATCCATAATGTCCTTTTGTGTGAGAGAAGAATTGGCTTTTCTTCTCACGGATGGAGAGGAACTTTTGGCAATTTAAAATTCATGCTTTTGATACTTTGCTTTGATATGTATTGTTTCTTTAAGGAGTTTTGACTCTTGATAGCTTTTTGATTTTCTGAAATCATGGCATGGGATCATTTATATATGATATGCTATTTACCTTGCTTCCTTTCCGTGGGTCTTTTGCTATCACCCCCTTGGACATTTTAGATGTGAAATGGATGGAGCCTCGAAATAGTATTCCAGACCTCTTTTACTTCTGAGTTATTTACAGGGGTTAAGTAAGACTTCAATGAACACATGGCCAATTAGGAACACTTCTACTAGAAGACATTCTATGTTTTAAAGCACAGTCTTTTGCTCAAGATTTCAGTTAATTAAGAACCCCGATGTTTCCATTGCAACCAAAATTTTGCCTCTTTATTCAACCAACAAAAATAGAAACCAAAACTAAACAAAAAACAATCATCAAAGCTATAAATCAAAAGAGAACAGCCTCAAATCAGAAACAAAGAAAATAGCATCAAAGCATTAAAGAAAAATAAATCAGGCAAAAAGAAAAGAAAAAATTGCCCACTCCTGAAAATCTTTAATCTTAGGGAGTTAAGGGGTGGGCTGGATTATAGACATGAGATATCTAACCATGGTCTAGCTGTGTTATTTTTTATATTGAACACATGTCTACTATCTTACAGTCATCCTTTTCATCCCGAGGAAGTTGGAGGAGCTCAGGCTGAGTGTAAATCATAGAACTGGCCTTTCTTGAGGTATGATGTCTTAGCTTAAGCTCGGTTAGATAATTTCCCAAGACAGAATTAGCAGATTCATTACTCTCTCCCAGCTTAGTGACAGTATGCTTCATGTGAGGCTCTCTCAAAATTTTAATCCAATTAGGGGTACCCTTGAGAGGCAACCATAAATGAGACCAGTCTGAAGAAAAATAACCTTTTAATCTGGAAGACCAATCTCGGTTGAGAATAAGCCCATATCCACCTGGTATGTCAGCCACCATAATGTCAATAAATTGGCAGATCTTGTTGTTTACAGAAAAGCGAATGAGAACATTTTTCATTTCTCCCACTACTTTGACTCCTGTGCTATATAATTGTGTTACTTCATAGGCTGTGGATTCTAGCTATCCATTAATCTTTTTGCAAACCTCCAGTGGCATAACATTCACCGCTGATCCAGAATCTACCAAGCAATTATGCACATTATGATTCAGCATTTCTAGGGTCAAAAGAAAAGGTGGGGTGTTAGTTTTTTCTTCCCAACCTGGTTCTATGTCTTCTTCTCCCGGTTGGTTTTGAGTGGGTATATATTCTTTAATATCCTTAATTTCTTTGGTGTTTCCTTCATCAACACCTTCCACCGGTTTGACTAGCTCATTGACTGGCTCTGCCTCCTGGTTGAGGGTAGTGGCTTTAGGTGTTTCGTCTTCAACATTCACTTCTACCTGTCTCTTCACATTCTCCTGCAATTTTTTAATCTTCGAAATTATTGCATTGTCTTTAATTGTTAAACCCATGTCCTTTGTTGTTGTAGGTGTGTATTCAGATTTAAAAGTACTCTCTTCAGTGTCAAACAGTGAGACACCATCCCATGAAAACATGGTATCAATATCCAATTTTTCTATGATCTAGTTTTTTTCTTCTTCTTTATCACTGTCTTTAGTCAATTTAGAGTCCAACAGCTTATTCATCGCCAATGTTATCGTATTTAACCATTGAGGACACTTCTTTTCAGAATGAGGTTGTTGGTGAAAAGTGCAGAAATTATCCCCCCCTACCTCTATTATATTCATTGATGGTAAATTCGGTGGAGGTATTTCCCATTGGTTGCTATCCTCTCTTTTTTGGTAGTATGGTTTGTAAGTTCTCTGAACTTCCCTTTCTTTCTCCAGATCTATTATTCGGTTGGATAGATTCTGCATCATTTTCAGCATTCCTTGATAATCATGTGATTGTTCAGCTTGAGGTTTAGACAGCAATAAGGCTCTTCTCCTGGTAGTTTTCTCTTCTGGTAAATCGGCATAGTCTGCTATACTTTCTTTTTCAGCCTCTACCTTTTCTGCTTCTTCATAAGTCTCTACCAACATCGGTCATGATTTCATTTTAGCATACATAGCTAATTCAGGTCCTAGGGCAAAGGTGAAATATTCAATTAAGACCTTGTCAGAGGGTCTGTCATTTTCATAAAATTTCTTTAAGTATGTTAAAAATATTTGGGTAAAATGATGCACCTTCTCATCCTTCTCTTTTCTTAACAAACCAAGACCTTTCATTAGTGGGGCATGCGTCTTTTGGGCTGAGTACTTACTTCTGAAAGTCCTTTCGAAGGTGTCCCAATCAAGGATAGAGTTTGCAAGCAAACTGAAATACCAGGATGTTGCTGCTCCTTTAAGGGTGTGAGGGAACAATCTACAGACAACATCTTCGTACTCCCCAGCCCTTAACCCTTCTACTGCTAAATAGAAACTTTGCAAGTGGTCATCTACAGCAGTCTTTGCATCGAGGTCAAACTTGGGCAGCAACTTATCAAAGGTTTGAGGTAGGTTATGCAAAGGAGGTGTGAGGTTCAAAGGTGATCTAGCTCTCCAGCCGGTAGTGGGTTGGGATGATTCACATTTATACCAGCCATGAGCAAAGGTGAATGACCAGGAGTCTGAGTAAGAAACACATAAAGATGAAACTGGGATTTCTTGCTTCAAAGGTAGAACCAAAACCTGTCTGTACTTGGGTTAGGTTGAAAGCTTCAAAACATTTACTGGTGAGGTAACCTTGGGAAAATAAGTTTCCATGGCCAGCCATGCCCTAGAGGCCCTCCTTCTAGTGCCAGAACTATTGAGGCCTGGAAATTCGTAGGAAACAAAAGCAAGGAATTCTCCCTAATCAAGGTTCCCAACTATCCCGTGACTGTTTGGTGTAGGGAATTCATCCGGTTTGTGGTCCGGCTACCATAGGTCAAAGTAACAAAAACAAAGGTTTTACCGGTTTCGGCCCAGTCCACCGTGTATATTTTTGTATTTTTTGACTTAAGTATGATATGCATATGCCTAGTTAACCATGCAGGGTGATAAGGATGCAAGGAGCTGTCACAATGTGATGCACAGGTTCTTACCTCTCGTCTTAGCACTCACAAGCATCTCAATCACATATGCAGTAATGAAATAAAACTAACTATCTATCTATCTATCCCCGGGGAGCAAACTGTAACTTAATTATGAGTAATGTGTGTTGTGCATGCATTATAAAGAGAAATTACAAGTAGCTGATGTTTCTTCCTACGACACATGAACGATTAAAGATATTTCAACAATCAAATAGCCAATTGTTTTATGAACAGCATACATTACTTATGGTGGTAATTCCACAAAATAAACCAGAAATCATTTAAACAAGAACATAGGTTCTAAGAGTTAGAACGATCTCATGGTTAATGGACAAAAGCTGCAAAAACAAAATAGTTCATCTTTCCACCATCCACAGCATAACATTTGAAAGTCCCACCAATCTTTCTCCAACAGGCAAACAATAACTCTTTATTGCAAAAATAAGTACTTCTTCTTACAATATCGTTTTTCATGTCTAACTGGGAAAAAGCCCCATTTCTATCTAACTCTCCTATACTTATATTACAAGCAAAACTCTTGGGTTTCCCCCAAACGTGTGACCTTTCGGTCTCTTCAAACGTTTCGAATCCCTTCTCTTTATCTTTCTGTATGCATTCATGATCTGATCAGTAACTGATAGATCTTTCGAGTCTGTGTCTTTGTCGCTACTCATTTTTTCTTTTCCTTCGTTTTCCCTTTTTGCGATTCTGCTAGTTCGACCTTTTTCCAAAGCTCGCAGCTATGCCTTCGTGCCACGATGGTCTAAAAAGTCCCCTAAATGCTCTTGCCATTAAACGACAACAATCATTCATTGGGACAGTATTTTCAAGAAAATAAACTATGTTAAATTATATCAACTACAACAGCTGAGCAGCAAGAAAAGGCCGGGTGCACCACTGGTTTTGAGAATTTTAACAAACACTGCCATCATTACTTCATCCACTTATAGCCTCAATAGACATCATTCATGACTTCAACGGCTGCTCAAATATACTTACATCGAAACGGTAGCTTCATTCGTAATTGCATAAGCAAGTCCTGACAAACAATGGGTACTGTGAAATACCTCAAGCACATCAGCATCGAAAGAGTTTTGACGAAGCCTCTAGCAGGAAAGTTCTAAATTGGAAGTCGAAAGATGAAATCTTTGCACAGCCGCAACGGCGGAAAAGAAATGACTACGGGAAAGCGACTAAAATACTGACGCATCGACTGGCAGAGCGTTTTGGACTTCGGGCGCTTAGTTGCTTCGGGATCCGCAACGGCAGAGATACAAAGGATAAGTCATCCCGCCATAAGCAAAGTATTTATCGAAGGAGAAACCATTAACTGATCGGAAGGGTAATGATCTAAGTTGTGGGCGGGAAAGCTTCAAATCAGAAATCAGAAGGACACTGACATCGGAAGCCAAATGCTTTGCCTAGCCGCAACGGTAGAAAAGAAAAAGACTACGGACATGCGACACGCAGGCGGGAAAAATATTATTCGAAAGTCGGAAGACTAACTGATCGGGGGGCGAAAGAATATTTATTTCTGCAACGGCAGAAGGCCAAACCACTAATCCATCCGCGGGGACAATCGGCTCAGAACTTCGCAAGACTAATCACCGGGACAATAGTGGAATCGGGAGCCACAACGGTGGAGCCGTGAAGGATAAATCAATCCGCAATGGGTAAAGTATGAATCAGAAGAAAAATGATTAACTGATCGGAAGGCTAGAGATTTAGGTAGCCGCAACGGCGGAAGCCCAAGACTTAAGGAGCGGCGAAAACAACACTGCGGGGCTGAAAAGTAAAGCGGCGATCGGGAAACTTCACAGTTTGCCATCCGCAATTGCCAAGGAGGTTGTAATAAAAGTTCCGATGTAAAACAAAAAAAAAACAGCCGATGTGCAAGTGAATGTATCGGAAGAAAAGTTGAATTCAAGACTTGTTATTTCTCCACAAAGGCAGGAGCGGAAACCAAAAAACTTCTGATTCAAGCATGTTGGAAACGCATTTAAAAGCAACGATAAAGTTTTATCAAACAGGGATTGTTTCAAGTGTTAGAGGAAGAATCAAACCAAGTGATAGATCAATCCAAGAATTAGAAAATCTTTCTGAAAAAATCATCAGATCAAATCAAAGAAGAAAATCAAACTAATCCAAGCAAAGGAGGGTCCTGAAATTTTTTGGAATTTGGGGAAAATGTTGCAGTTGCAATAGAACCCCAACATATGCAAGATAAACCCTTTGCTACACACATCCTGTAACCCGATGGAGATGGATATTTGGATTAGATATGCTTATAAACATAAAATATCAGTAAATTAAATCTTGGGATTCACACTAGCAATTTTGAGGAAGTTTTTAGGTGATAAGGAAAACTAGTGAAATTGAATTCTAGGACTACTCAACTAGATTAACTTTAGGATGAACCAAATAGTGAAGAGGGACTACAAATTATCACTACCAGGTTTGGGATGTGTCAATTAACTTTTTAGTGAGAAACAATGAGCGGAATAATCCAATTTGGAGTTTTTTTATGTATTCTTAATTCAAACACTAAAACTAGCTCAATTTTCATAGCTATCTATACTAGGTGTGCACAATAGGACATAAATCAAAATTTTATTATTTGGAGCAACTGAACGAACATCAGAGGAATGATATGACATTAATTGAATCCTTTATAGGCTGAATTACATCAGAAATATATCTCAAGAATGAAAGAGAAGAATGAGATAATTCTCCATGAGAAAGAATTCGGAAGACATGAAGATTTGATCTGGAAGGTTTCTTAAGTCACTATAATTGGCTCAAAATGCATTGTATATGATCATAGTACATGAAACAAGTTCAATTATTAATACTTTATCTTACCATCCTCACAATATAAATAGGGGAACATATTCGAGCTTGGGCTAGGGGCACATCTCCCAAGTGTAGAGTAGCACAATGCTCTCAATTCAATTCAAAAGTTGTCAAAAGATGGACTAGTGTTGCACACTCCTTTTATTGATTGGAGATTAATTTTCTATCAATTAATATAGGCTAGTGTGCCCTTATGGGTGGATAAATTTGGTTTTTTTCGAGTCTTTCCTTTTTTTCTTCCTGCATTAGCTTTTATTGCTTTTGCTTTGCTTTTAACTATTTTTTCCTACTTTTCTACCTTATCCTATTTTTCCTTTCTTTTTTTCCTTATCTTTCATTGTTTTTCTTTTATGCTTTGGAATGCTTTCTACTTTATCCCTGCTTTTCCATTTTTACTGTCCTTTCTACTTTATGCCATCTTTTCCTTTTTTTTCTTTTCCTCTTATCTTTATTGTTTTTTGGATTTCCTTCTTGTGCAAGCCATCTCTTGGTCAAACCTTATCCTCCAATGCGCACTTGAGGATAATTCTCCATTTTTATTCCATAAATCAAATATTAATTTATAAATTTAATTTCTAATAAATGTCTCTCAAACTTTATGAAAGAAAATAACACCTAATTAATTAGTGCTTTGAACTTCCAAAATTAATCCCAATACATGTAATTCCTCTCCTCCACCCAAGGGAATGATTGGGTTAGAGGCTCAATCCATAGAACATTCATGAGGGGACATGACATATTGAAAATATCCTTTGTAGAGAGTGTGTGTGGGAGAGCTGGGACTTGATTGTTTCCCATTACCCTAATAATAATCATTTACTATATACTTTATATGACTTCTCTTCCAACTATAGTTAAGGCCTTGAAACCCATTCATGATGCATATAACATTATAATGGTAACCATATCTCACTTGAAGGACAATTATCCCCTATAGAGTACGTGTTATGTGGTTTATAACATTATTTAGGGACCTTTATCCATAAATACTTTATATACAACTAGTGGGCCTTAATTTCCTCTCTTAATCATATAAAATGACTTAAGACCCATCCTACCATGCAAGACCCTTATAATAGTCCCCATATTCCACTTAGAGGTTAAATATCACATCTAAAGGGATTGTGTTGTGGTTTGAATCCATGTTCGGATTCAATGAGCCCTAGAGATCAATTTATTTTATAATACCCTTATTTTAATCCCTTCACCATGATCAAGGTCTTGATATCCATCCCTACTACACAAAAAATCTTAATACCATACATATTCCAATTATATGCCAAAGAATCACTTTAAATGGTCTATTTTGTGGTTCAAGGCCTTGATGATGATATACTATCTTAATAACCTTAATTTATGGACTAGTTCCATTAATTTCTCCCACAAACATAATGAGAGACCCATCCCTACTACACAAAACCTCATACTGGTGCACATATCTCACTCTAAGGGAAATGATTTATTATAATAAAAGTCATGTTTATTGTTTTTTGTCTTATTGATGGTCATTGGACCTTGGAAATCTCATATAGGTACTAAGGTCCTTATTTTCCTCCAACACCTATTGGTAAGGCCTCAAGAATCATTGCTAGTATCCAAGGAATTATAAAAGAAGTTGTATTCCACTTGAAGGTTGACTATCCTCTTTTAGAGGGATCATGTGGTTGTTTGAATATGTGTTTATGGCCCATGATCCTTACAAGCCTCACTCATATCCTAATTCCCATGTTTTACTCCCCTTACAATACTAAACTCCCTAAAACCCATTGTTGCTATCCAAGGAACTATAGAAGAAGAAATATTCCACTTGGAAGTTGAGTATCAAGTTTATAGGGTTCATGTGGTGGTTTAAATCCTAGTTCATCACCCATGACCTTATGAAATTTGATTATTTCCTAGCTCCCATGTGTTACTCCCTTTACAATAGTAAAGTCCCTAATACCCATCCCTCATGCAAATTATTTTAAGAGCACCCATATTACTATTGGAGGCCAAATATCCCCATTAGAGAAACGTGTACTTCAACTCTTCTTGGAGAACATTCACATATTCCGATTCCTCGTCAATGGAAGCTACTTAATCTTTGACTTCATCATTCTCTTGTACCCATTTTGCATCATTCACAGCTTCTTCAAAAAAAGTGGTAAGAGAAGGAAACAGAGCATGCTAAAGTTTCTCATCTATTACGGGAGTCTGTTGATATATCTCCCTCAACCTTCTGGTTTTCTGGTTCTTGTATGCTGGTGTTTTTTCTATGTTGCAATAAATAGTATGTTGCTCATTCTCAGTAATTGTTCCAGCTTCTATGCTGCTATCAATTGTCTCTTTCTCAGAGAGACTATCACTCACATCACTGAGTACTCCTACTTTGAAAGGTTTGTTTTTAGTGTCAAACATAACTAGATCAAAATTGGATGCCTCATAAACACAGTCTTCTGGATTGTCTTTGTCTTCACTAAACACTTCTTTTAGTATATCCTTCTGGTTTCCTGGTTCTTGTATGTTGGTGTTTTTTCTATGTTGCAATCAATTGTATGTTGCTCATTCTTAGTAATTGTTGCAGCTTCTATGCTGCTATCAATTGTCTCTTTCTCAGAGAGACTATCACTCACATCACTGAGTACACCTACATTCAAAGGTTTGTTTTTAAGTGTTAAACATAACTAGATCAAAATTTGATTCCTCATAAACATGGTCTTCTGGATTGTCTTTATCTTCACTAAACACTTCTTTTAGTATATCCCATTCTCGTTTGGAGTATAAACTTCTGCAACGCTACGAAAAATTGAATAAACTATACTTTCTTGTAAGAGACTTAAGGCAATAACTTGTCTTCTTTCTTTTTGGAATTATGTCAAAGTCTCAAATGATTTAATATCAATAGGATCCTCTTCAACTACAAAATGCCACAAATCTTGTGACCTTAACAAATTTATTTCTTTTAATTCCCATATATCATAATTTTCTCCAACAAAGGACTGTCATAATCCTTCTGATGTTAACAGATCTCTCATTCATTCAATATCTTTTGGTAGATCAATCTTCAAGAATCTTCTCCAATCTGATCTATATGTGTGCTTTCCACTTTGTGAAAAGACTTACCCAAAACAAAAATAAATAGACCAGGCCATAAACTTTGATACCACGTGAAAGTGTTAACAAAATAAGTAGAAGATGATGGAATACACAAAGGGCATATCGGGTTCCTTCTCATTATTAGACTCAAGTATTTATAATATTAGATCACAGCAATACCGTTCGCCAATACTATGGGCTAGTAAATCCTATGGACCATAAATAGTCAAATAACTACTTGACTAACTAACTAATAAATGCAAGTGACCATTGAGATTACAATTCTTAACAAAACTATGTGGTGGTTTGAGGCATCAATTGTGACAAATAAATTCATTATTCATTCTTTTGTAAATAAATACTTATCTATGTAGAAACATAAAAGGATCCTAAAATAATCATGTAAATATTTTCAAGACCTTTCTAATGAGTTAAAGAACTCAAAAAACTAATGTTAGGACAAAAATATATGGAAAAATTACTCAAGTATATTAAAATAATAAAGCATGCACACATTCTATAATGCATGTGTTACTGAGAAAACTTCATTGGCTTTGGGTGGACCACAACAAATAGTATGACACCAGAAATCATTTTACTTAAAATACGCTAAAGAGGTAAACAAGTCTAACACTAAGGGACGAGAAGCGTACCTTATTCCGGACGGTGGTAGAAGATCCTCGTTGAGATTTCAACTACACTTGTACCTACATACCATTCTCAACAACAACAAAACACACAAGAATGATAGATATTAAGTGTTAGACCTACTCTACCATATATAAATCCATACATATATAATCAAAGAAAATAAATCCATGGATAATAATATTCATAGTTACACTTATAATGGATTATGGATGAGAAATGGATATTTATATTAATTGTAAACATATATATATGTCAGAAAATCTATCGACACCTCGTTGAAATCGAGAAACCGAATCCTCCACCTAGGCCTACACCACTTCAATCTTCCATAGAGATGGCAAGCTCACAACACAATGGAAATCTTAGGAAGAACATCAATGGATACTCAAAGGACAAAGGGACGTAGACTCAAGTATGCCTGAATGGGGCACAAATCCACTATAGTTTCTTTTCTCTCATTAGTTCTCCTCCTTTAATGCATCTAAGTAGCTCAATACATAGCCCTTCAATAGGAAGTGAAGGGTTGAGTTAGAGCATTTCTAGGCATATGGAAGGTCGATAGTCACGTTATTCCTTGCTTGATGAGGAAAACTCTGAATATTTTACTTTTGGGAACATTTCCCAATGCACGCAGTTCATAGTGGAACAAGCTACATTTACATGCATTATGTAAGTTGGTTCCCTACGTATACCAATAAACAAGACTTTTTAAAGGGATATTTTGGAGCACTAAAGTTTATACTGAGCAAAGGGGGTCCAAAGAGTCTACATAGGTCCAGGGAAGGCCATAAAAATATGATCTACCAAGTGTGGTAAAATAAGATATAATATATGCCCCCTAATGTGTGAGGTCAGAGGGGTAACAGGATGGTCAATATACATTATACCAATCCTAGAAGTGGAGTAATGAAGACCTAGGTGAAAAAAACAGCCACTCGTTACTACAATACAATGATAATTCCCAGCATGTGACTGGAAATATGAAGTGTAGCAGTCCCTGGATACAAAATAATACAATGGACATGAATAGACATAATAGACATATGTCACATGTGATCATCTCCACATACATTATACAGTGAACAAGATCTCCATAAAGAATGAAGATATCTGATGGTACACTAGAATCTGGTCATGATAACTGATATCTCATAGATATGGCCATGATCAAGGAGGTAGCATATATGGAATGCCACCAAGCTTGGAGGTATTCTACAGAAAATGCTACTGGTACATGTCCCATCACAAGAATAAAGGTGTTAAGGTTGAACATGATGGACCATCATCTGATTACTGATCATTGATGTATACCGTTAACAGGCATGAGATATCCCGGTGATAATGATAATGGGAATCAAGGTATGGAGAGCAATCTAATAAGTGTGAATAGATGTGTTGAGGTTGAACACTCAAGAGAGTCCATCGATCACGAGACATTGATGTATTCCCAAATCTTTCGATGGTGAGATAAACTTCCACTGACGACTGCAAGTCTCAAGGCACTCAATGGATTCAAGATCCCTATTCCAGAATAAATGATCTGAATTCAATGGAATGGATTCCACTGGAAGGAGGGAATTAGGGCATCCCCAACCAACCAACACGAGGTACCCAACAACGCTGGATAATTTGGAAGAACTCATACAAATAGGATGTGTACGAACCAGTAACTATATCGGGAATGGCTGACATGCAGAGACAAGATAACCAAGGAATGGTCGAATCAGGATAAAACTTCCTTTGAACAAGAGCACAAGGAAGATGAAGACTCATAGGAAGCATAGAGTAAACATTAAAACTTGAACAACTGTATGACACTGTAGGAATCGACAGAGGCTCCATAGGAACTGGAAGCATAACTAGTCAGTGGAAAAAACTCAAAGCAATGAGTACATCTCCTAAAGTCATACTAATAACCTAGGCCAATGGATGGAATATTAGTGCTCTGCTCGAAGGCAACATGACACGCCAACTATCAAAGTAATATCATTTCTTGTCTAGCTTTTATGTTACTTTTTTTTTGTATTTTTCAAATTAGAAATTTTTAAAAAGAATAAACTTTCTTATAGTACAAAACTAGGAGGATACAAGTGTTGCAGGAAAGAAAACTAGTTCCAAGCAATGGAACAAACCTATGCTCAGTGCAACGAAGAATATGTGGGATAAGGACACTTGAGGGGATGTCTCCTCTAGGTATGGGGTAATCAAGCTACGAAATATATATGAAAGGATTTGTTTGGCTAGGATTGATACATTCTCAACCTATAAGGATCGTAAAACTAAAGCAGGGATTTGGCATAAAGGTTAATATGACAAGTGAATGCATGCATTAAATGCAATTACAACTTGATATCAATGAGATTCCTTGTTGAATATGGAAATCATAAATTTCAAGAAAGAATAAGAGGTTCTTACTCAAATACATGGTGGGATTATAAGAGACTCTCAGACCTAAGGGAGGACTCACAACATGGGTATCAAATGGAAAAGAAGGATCTATCTAGGGAACCCATGAACATGAAATCTCTACCACTTATGTAATGCCACTTCTAGTAGCAGTGTGAGGGTTCTGTAACATTACGAAGTGGGTTCGTAGCTATAGTTGAGGTGACATGGTCATAGGATGATCATGATGCGTACAAAAAACTGATCCTATCCTATATGCTAATTTGAATTTATACATGTTATAGGAACAAATGAGTAAGACATCGGTGGGAGTGCACAAAAAATGGACCCTACACAACAATAATAGTCCAAAATGGCTGGAAATAGTCAGTAAAGAGTCCAAACTATAGGATATAGGGAGGATAGATCATGATAAATGAGTTCAATGAAAACAATGTTGTGGATGACGGGACATAAGAAGGAATATAAGTTGTAGACCCAACACACCCGTATCAACTACCACCCCCATGGGAACGAACATCGGTGTTAAGACTAGATGAAGGGAGTGAAAATCCTCATGAAAATGGAGTAGAGGGTGGAATATGACCACTCCCAAATCTATCAGCAAGGTAATGGGTTGTGGTGCTCCCCCGTCCAACACCAAGGTCCACACTAGAACCAAGGATAGGTGATAGAATACTAGTATTGATATCAGTCATGTCAAACATAAAAGGACTTGTACTCAAGGGAACGCAAATATACAAGTAACCATGATCCAAATACTCAACTAGCGCAAAAAAAGAACACCCCTAAGTAAATCTAAGTCATATGCAAACAATCCAAGAGGGATGATAAGTGAGCTCCCGAATGCAGCAGGTATGTGTTGCCTAGGAGAGGCCTAAAACTCCCATACACTATAAGCAGAGGTGTGTAACCAATTATAGTGGCCCTTGGATTCAACGCATAAAGAGACTGTGTTGTCTGACCCCTACCTGGCCAAGACACTCACAGAATAACCTCTGTAAGTACCACTTGAGATACCTAGGTAAGGAAACTAAGGTCACCCCAATATAACCAATTCTCATGCAAACAGTCGCAGGCAGGATCTACCGTATGGGTAGGGTAACAAATATCAAAGCTTTAAAGCATTAAAGGTACCTAAAAATCCCCCATATACGAATAATATCCTGGAAATATCGATGATGCTAAACAGAAAGTGGAAAGGGGCTATCCCACCACTACTCTGTGCACTTCCTCATTCTTAATTCATGTGTAAGAGGAGCCTCTTGAGAACACTAATTATACCAAGGATTTCTCTTATCACCTAAACATACACCTAATTGTTTTGTTTTGTAGTCTTGAAAAAATGTACTCACGACACCTTACTCCAAGACTCTACAACCTAAGATTGTTGGTGCACCTCTATTAAATAAAAAATGTAATCCATTTTAGATTAAGCATTAATTTTAATGGATTTGATTACTCAAGGGTAAAGAACTTGCAACTAGCGATATAATGACTCGGTAGTAAAATATATATGGACACCTAAAAACAATGCCAAGTGCAATTTGTCTTTAAATATGAAAAATGGGGTATGCCACTACATGAAATGCAAAAAATATTCATTCCTTTCTAATTTCCAATGCAATCCTTCCTATATGAAATCCTAAACACTACTCTCAACAAAGTAATCCATTTTAAGTGCCTCCTTAAATCCATATGTGAGATGCAAGTAAGGATGCAACTATATAATTATTTTATATTTTCAATATAAAAGAATCAAAATGCAATAAAAGTCATTAAAATTCCCAGTCTCTGCAGCAAGCATCAAACATAATCCAAGTAAGACACCGAGACAAAGAGACTAATGCACTAATGGAAAAACAAAAAAGGATATAAATGACTAGAACTAATTTCAAAGAAAAATCAATGAAAAATAGGTCTCTAGTCACAAAAGAAGCATTCAAGAGACAACATAGGAACCCAATAAGACTCGGCCACACTCACAACCCAACCAACAACTTCCCACATCAATAACTCAACCAAAAGAGAGGATGTATGTGATTTTTCAAAGAACAATAGCATATGTACGCAACTAGGTAGATGCCAACCCATGTATATATGCAAGTGTGTGTACTCTAACTCACATATACAAAGAATAAAGTGGTAAAAAGAAGGCCAAGGGTCAAACCACTCTACGGGACTATCAATGGATGAACATACTACTAAATGTGATACAAAAATAGGGAGAAACAGAGAGAAAATCGAGTGAAAAAAGTGCACCCACAACCCCACCAAAACTTGGAATTTCAAAATTCAGATTGGATAGAAATATGGGTCTCTTCAAGGTGATCTGTCCAATGTACTCCTTTTCTGAAAATGGTGGAGGAAATCTCCTAGAACAGGAAGCCCTAGTTTTCTAATTTCTTCTGCAGAAATGCCTTATATTGTTTCTGTAATATCTTCGAAATTACTGCTCCTATGTGTCTTCACTTACACACTGAGGTAACCTCAACTTTCCTATTTTCAACACCATAGGTTTGAGCAGAATTGGTTTCACCAATTAGGACTTATGAGAGTTTTCCCAAGGTGACTTATTTCAAGACTATTCAGCAGAGCAAACTTGTACAGACTGCCACCTGTCATTGTTTCACCTTTGGGTCTTAAACTTTAACCAAATAAATTACAGTTCGTGCCCTATCTGGAACATCTTGATAAATTTCATTTTGACCTTTGTAGCCCGAGATAAGGCAATTTTTCCTAGGTGTCATGTTTATGGATGAATCGAGGGAGAGGCTGGAACCTTGATTTGGAGGAATCATATCTCCTAGAATATAGTGAATCCAAGGCTGAAATTTTTACACAGAGTATTAGGAATGTATCTTCATCCTGTAAATGTTTTGGCTCCTGAGACTTCTCCAATCTCAAGATATAGCGAATGCACCAAAATGGCTAGTTTTAGTCTTTTAGGGTTTTCAAGCATGAAACCCTAATTTCCATTAGTTGTCATTGCAGTTGTATTTCAGCTGTATAGTGAAACTTATCTAATTCATATTTAATGAAAACCTCAAATAGAAATACAAAATATTTATATCTTGCCAATTTGAGATGCCCAAACTAGATCTGCAGCTGATCCTTTTGCAGTGTTGATTTTTTGGTCCGGGGTCAAATTAGGGTTTAACTTTCCCGGAGTTTTACCCAACCAAAAATTTCGATGTTGGTCTCTAGATTTCTATTTTGAGGAGGAGATAAATACTATCTTAGGCTCACTCAAAAATTCCTCTTCTGTGAAAATCCTAATTTCCTGCAGCAGTGACAAATCAAAAATTGAAAATGCCCAGAATCAAATTATGCTTCGATAGAAAGATGTGCCCTTTAATGGAGAGTTATCCTAGCCTCATTTTGTTGGTGATATTTGGAGAGAGACCCAAAACGTAAGAATCCCTAGCTTCTATGATTGCACAATGTCTTCTTCTCAGGTTAGCTCTAATACCATGTTATATTTTTATCATTTAATCAATATGATCTAGGATCTTATATGAGAGAATAACATGCACAACAATAATCACAAGAGACAAGAGACACAAATATTTTTCCTCGGGGAAACGATAAAGGAGAAAACCTCGCAACTTTCTCACAGATAGAATGATCACCAATGGAAAAATTAAAACCCAAAGACACAAATATGATCTTCGACACTTGTTCTCTCTCTCACTTGTACGAGATCCTCTTCTCTCACTCATGCACTACAGTTGAGTTAGTGTGTATTTCAAATAGAGAGTCTCACTCTCTACTTATACTAGTTTTCCACTTGACAATTACTTACCAGGTCCGACCTCACTAAGAGAGTCCAATAACCCTAGTACCCCTCAACTGTGAGGACTATTGCCCCGACTTACAACGGAGGGTTAACCTCTATGACTTTACATGACTTTATTATAGTAATGATTCTCTTGATAGGAACAATGGGGTACAACGAAATACAACATAAGAAATACAAGTGAATACATTCTGAAGTTACAAATACATCAACAAGGTGTATATTCTGATCATTGTTTGTGCAATTTTTGAAATTTAGAGTAATAGAAAGTTGAACATATTCTTATTTAAGACACCAAAGATGATAATAATAATAATAAAAGAGAAAATATTATAGTGTGCGTGTTATTCGATATTAGCTTTAATAAGTGGATGTTATATTTTTTCTTCATTTGTTTTGTTTTGGTTTCTCATTTACATGGGGGATCACGCTAAGGAGAAATATCATCTGAAATAGCCGAAGCAAGTCAGTATGATATCAAATATAGAAAATTTGAAACAAAGCAAGATATTTTTATACCTAGAACCACTACTGCCCATCTTATGCCCAACCAATTATATTCAGAGCTATATAGAACTATATATGTGCAATAGGTAATAATCATTTTTCTATCTAGCATTGTTGCAGATCTTATACGCAGAATTTCCTGCTATTCTATGTATTTGAATGTGCAAATAAACGCTTGAAAGGTCAATCCTATTTACAGAGCGTTTATTATATGCAATATATAAATAATCACTCCTGAATGTAGTGTTAACACCATTCTAACTACAGAGAAGTTCATTTTTTTTTTTGCTTTCTTCTTATATGTCTCTGTAAGGTATTATGTTATATTTATTTCATATTATGTTAACTTTACCATGTTTTTTAATGAATTATGTTACCTTTATTTGGTGTTTAAATTTATATTATATACCCCATTGGAAGTAAGCTACACTAATATGCACATTAATATGCAATTTGTTTGGCCATATACAATGAGTAATTCTTTCAATAAAAATAATCTATATTAGAAAATTCGAATACATAAATAATATTCATTTGACTTTAATAAAAAAGTTATGTATCCTTTTCTTCTCCTCTTCAATAACTACGTTCATATATATATATTTAGTAATCTATGTGCATTGTGGCTTCACGTTGTTTAATTACACAAAGTATATATATTAAATCAATAACTACCTCTTTATATATATGTATGTATGTATATGTTGGGTGGCTTCACGTCGTAATCTATGTGTAGTGTGGCTTCATGTCATTTAATTACACAAAGTTCATTATATTTTATGTGCGCTATTGCCACTAATCTCATATAATGACTGACTAAGTGCATGTTGCTTTTATGGAGTACCAAATTCACCACAAAACCATAACCTTTCATCAAATTTTGATACATGACTTTTTAACAACCAATATAAGCTGCTTGAAAATGTACTAGCAATTCGCAGTCTGATAATTGTTGCATTTATTTATGAAGCCTTTGTCTTCTTATGCATAAAGACTAATATAATGTTGATTAAAAATGATCTAAAATGAAATATATATGTATGCAAATATTTGTTTGGTTGCTAAAATAAAATATTAAGTGTAAATTTAGATAGATGGTGTATTTAGAGTTGAAAGAGAAAAGCCATATCCAAGTTGTAAGTGTTTTGGGAAACTAATACACGAATCAACCAATTGAGAGGGCCAATCATGTTTGTTGAGAGAATACTATACCAGACATCTTTGTGGACTTAAAAAAAGGCCACCAAATAATCTATGTATGTCATCATTCTTTCTTTTGTTCATATAGATAAACTATCTAAATTGATAAAAACGTGGAGAAGCCTAATAGTAACTAGATAGAGCACGGCAATCAATTTACTTGCCATAGGTGGACCCTTCTAGTTGGACTTAATGCAATGAAATTATTTGTCTAAATTGTACCTTAAGGACGGTTTGACGGTTTGAACTTATCATGAGACTTATCATTGTAAATAGAAAACTCTGATTTTGAGAAAGCAAAAAGCTACTCAAGGGATTTATGAATTTGTGGGTAATTACAGTGCCTAAATAGAACCACTACTGGTGCATTTTAAATAGTAATGTGAGTTCCTGGCATACCCTTCGTGAAGTTAAATGTGCTATGGTTGTGTATAGATAGTTAAATCTGACTACCAATTGGACAAAATCACTACAACTAAATCTATTCGAATTCTTTTGGATTATTATCGATCAACTCACTCCTCACATATTATTAGCGGAACATTCCATATATTTATCCATAAATTCGAGACCTTTGTTCCAAATAATCATTGGTTTTACTAAATGGTAAAGTCCTGGAATTAATCTATTAGTTTTACTAAATGGTTAAGTCGTGGAAGAGTTCTTTTCCAAAAAGAGACTGTGTTGATTACTGTAAATAATCAAAATATAAAAATAATGTATTGAGAGCATTTAATAATATAAAATATAATAATGGTTGGTGTAAATCTAAAATAATGTATTGAGAGTATTTATATCGAGTATCAAAGGTAAGCCATGAAAGAATAAGAAATTGTTCGTTCGTTTACAGTGTACACATAGAGTATCAGTATCTATTATCATAGGTTAATTAGGAAAGAATAAAAACAAGGGATGGCATATTAATAATGGTTTTGCAAAAAAACTTGTAAAATATACAATACATATTGTTTAAAGGGTAAAAAAAAAAATTATAAATATTATTTTAATAAGTAATTGTGTAAAAAACTTGTAAAATAAACAATTATGTATATGTTTTTACTTCTTAAAAACAATTATAAATATATAAAATATATATTTAACATTCATCGATCAAAATTACATGGTTTAGAAAAAATAAAATTATAAATATAAATATATATAATATTCATCTCAATTCATATATATATATATATATAACATTCATCCACCCTAATCCTTTCATATACATAATTAAAAGCTAAAAAAAACATGAATTAGCAAAATGACTTGGCTTCACCGACTCTATAAACAATGATAAAGAATCTAGACAATAGCTTGGTAAAACGCCAGTGGGTAAACCCTTCAATAAGGATTCTAAGAAATGAACTAAAACTCGGGAGAGGCTTCAAAACATAAGAAGATCTATTACATGTTCTCTATTAAAATGAATCCTTTGTCCTATACTTATTTGGCATAACAACCATTCTATATTCAAATGCTCATCAATTTATTAAAATTTTGTGTTGATATAATTTTTTAGGCTTTTCAATTTTTTTAAAAACATACCTATCAAATGATTAATCCAATGAATCTATTAAATATTTGGAGCATATTTCCTTACCTCTCATTTCCTCAGCGGGAATTGCTTAAACACCATGCCCGTTTTTCTAGAAACTTGAAGCGCTTGAGAACTACGCACATATGGATACTTCTGAAACCCATAAACACATATCTGGTCATATTCAGCAGAAAAGATATTAAGGAAAAGAATCGCATTACATAGCAATATGGACAAAAATCAACCCAAACTAAAAACTAGGAAATAAATATCAAAACCAACTGAATTAAATAAATGAAACAATTTCTAAGAAACAGATCACATTTATATGTATCATATTGAAGATGAATAAAAACAATATGAGCTGATTGTAAGACAGGAAAATTGCAAAATACAATGTGATAAATAGTAGAAGACAGGAATAAACAATTTATTGCACTCCAAGCAATAGCAACTCTACCTCACATCTTAGATAATAATTCTAAGAAATAATTTTTTCAATTAAACACATTATAGAAATGACAGAAATGTCAACAACTTTGACAGGTAAAAGTGAAGCTATCCAGTTCATATATACATTCTCCATGATAGAAACATGCCCTTCTATCTAACCCTTCGTACCTATTTCAATGAGCCCAATTGATCCTCATCCAGTCACATAGCTTTCAGGTACAGTTTTTGCAGATGCACATAAATTTATATATATATACCCTCCGGGGAAAGGGCATCATAAGTTCAGTATGGAGAGGAAAAGCCAGCTATACTTGTATTATTGGTGGCAGAGACAAAGGATAAAGCATGGAAAGCATCCTTGTCATCACCCATGAAGCAAAAAGGCAAGGGCAAAGGCATATGATTCTCCGTCTGATTCTGTAAGATATCTCCATGGCATTCAAATTGGAGTAAGTTTGGTTTGAGACACCATTTATATTCATTCAAGCTTGCCACATACTCAAAGGGCTAGAGGGTAACCCTTGAGAGAATCTAAGTGAAACACACCTGAACCATTGCATCGTCCTGTAAACAAAATGACCAGATAATATAGCTCCCGTTGGAGGAGCAAGTCGGTAAGTTGACTTGAACGATAGCTGAATTAGTCAATCAGTTGACTAAGTCGATCAGCCGACTAAGTTGGTCGATCGACTAAACTATAGATTAGGTCGGCCACCTAAGGTCGTGTCGGTTCACTGAACCGACAGGTAGTTATTTTGTAACTGTTTTGTAATCATATATATTAGGTTGTTGATCCAGATGAGAACTCGGTTCAGTTCTCTGTATTGTATGGACCCATTCATGTTAATATAATCTATTAATTCACCTACTTGTTCTTATCTCTTGTCTCTGTTATGTATGTATGTTTTGGTATGTATCATTAATAACCTTATGTGATCTATGAGAATACAACATTGGTTTCGTTGTCAGTAGTACATCTCTGAGATGTATGCAAGCAAATGATACCAGAACAAGAAATTAAGGACTGGTGGGAGCGTAAAGTAGCAAATTATTTGCAGAATTACGCATGAAGAAACAGATTGATGATTGCACAAGCAAAAGAAAGATTCTTTACAAAGACACATGAGAATTTTGTAGAATCAATGCCCCAAATTCTGAAGAAACTCCTGGATGAAAAATCCGAAAGGAACTAAAGATCAACAGTTGCTAGAAAAATTGATCCGAGGGGGAAGAACAAACTTGTCAGAGTAGTTTGAAAAAATCGTTGACAACTTCTACGAGGAGCAAGCAGTAGAAGACAGAACTTCGGTGGAAACCATCAAGGAGAAATTTTACACAAAGCTCACCGAGTAATTTCTGTGTTCATTACCGACCTTGCTGTTTAAATTCCTGATCCAGAAGGGAGAGGGTCATATTGTCAAACCTTGTCCATCACTTCACAGACCTCCATTAAACCCTAATTGGGTGGAAAAACAAAAGAGGTGGAAAAAATTCATTGCAGAAAGGGAGTGGGAATACTTCCTAAGTAAGTAGACCAAACTATCCAGGCTTTCTAAAGCGTCGAGTAGGTTATGGGGGGGTAGCTGGTCATATGTGAGGATAAAGTGGAGGGGATTCTAGTCGACTAGAAGTAGATACCATTCACCAGTAATGAGAAGTCGACCAAAAGGGAAATCAAGAAGATAGTATCACACAAAGGTATGTCGAACGTTCAAAAAATAGAGAGGGAACAGAAACAACAAAGGAGGGATGAAAGAAGAGAAAGAACCTTAGCGGTGCACCAAGGAATGTGTACTAGGGCGACCAACCAGGAAAGAAACCTACCAAATTCGGGTCATGACTGACAAGAAGAAGGCATGGAAGAAGAGGCGTCCCCTACGGAAGAAGAATTGTGGATAGAGCAGCTAGAAGCTCTCCAATTAAGAGCTCCCCAATAAGGAACAACTCTATCTCCGTTGAATCCACGTACCCAGATACAAACTATTGTCGAAGAGGACATCCGACTAGGAGCTGGTGACTTTGGTATATGGAGTTGACTAGACAACGAGACATACACTA
Organism: Pseudotsuga menziesii; assembly: GCA_001517045.1. Lineage (NCBI taxonomy): Eukaryota > Viridiplantae > Streptophyta > Pinopsida > Pinales > Pinaceae > Pseudotsuga > Pseudotsuga menziesii. Next base: position 524,098 of record LPNX010091425.1, read on the forward strand.
GAAGACACCTCATTATCCATCGACTAGAAGAAGGAAATTGGGTTACCTTTCAAGTGGTACCCTCCAACTGAAGTATCCACTTACTTTTACCGACACATGAGGGAGCACCCCCCTGCCAAATAAAGCTTTTGAGGACACAGAACATTTAGAACTGTGAACAGGTAACTGTAGTTGGACATCGACAGAAGAAGTTGAAATCAATCGACTACCGGTTGAAGACGAAACAACAAAAACAACTGATGGAGATGAAAGTTTCATCAACGATAGCTCTACAAAGAGGAATAAGCAAATAACCCCACCACCCTCACCCCCACCTCCACCATCGCCACCTCCTAAAAGCAACGACAGTGATTCTGACATGGGTCAGGGGTTAGCACACATTCCTCTATATGAGGGGGATGAGGACCCCAGACGACACTGGTTCATCTGTGAATCGACTTGGGAGGCTAACCAAGTTATGGACGAAGACAAGCAGATGGCACAGTTCGTCGGTGCCTTGAGGAAAAGGGAATTAACTTGGTATATGACCTTTTTTGAAAGACAACCTCGAGCAACCAAAGCCAAGATCAAAGCGCAATTTCTATCATTTTTCAAAACTCCAGATGCAAAACATCTGGCAGCGAAAAAACTAAAAACAACATCACAAAAGCCAGGAGAAACTGTCCGCGACTATGATAAGCGATGGAAAGACCTTCTTATCCAACTGGACTATGTTATAGATGAACAATTATTATTCCAGTGGTTTCTTGCAGGTTTATCTCAGAAAATCCATCAACACATAAGTCTAAAAATATTCAAGTCTTACGAAGATGCAATTACAAAAGCTCTCCAAGTGGAAATGGATGAGGACATACCAGCATACTCCACTGATCACAGACTAGAAGAACATCTTGAGATCATGCAGAATTCATTAAAATAATTAAACCTCAAAATTCAGGATATATGGTGCACGAAGTGCTTGATGGAGGGACATTCAAAAGACAATTGTTGACAAGAAATCAGTCGACAGGACGTTTGATTCGTGTAGACGAAATGTTTTTACGACATTTTCCATGAGCATGGAGACCACTCGACAAAATATTTCCCATTCAACATGAAGAATGGCAAGGCATCTTGGTGTGTAATTTGCAAAACTAAAAATCATAACACAGCTGACTGTCATTTGAACCTGAAGAACCGACAGAATTATCATGCAGTCTACCAGACCACTGTAGTTGCAAAAAATAATGAGAAAAAAAACTTACCAAGCGATCAGAACAATTATAAATATGAAGGTCAAATATACGAGCACCGGTATGACAATTCACGTGGAGGCTACGGAGGACGAGGTCGATTCTCTAGAAAATGAGACAACCGACCACGTCGACCCATCCAATGCTTTACATGTTATAAGGAGGGACAATGGTATGCAGACTGTCCATATAAAGATAGAACTGACCTCAAATTTTGTATTCATTGTGGAGTAGGGGATCACTCCTTAAAGGAATTCCCTACCATGCTATAAAAGATCAATAAAAAGAAAAATGTTAATTTCTTGTCGTGTGTGCAAAAAAATGATGTAATAAATACAAAACATTTGCATATTGTAACTCAACAAGGAACAAAAGCAAGAAGTGATAACCCACGAATAATTATAATACAAGAAGAAAATGTATATCCTGATCCATTAAAGAAAAACAAATATATAAAGAAGCAACAAAAATATTCAAAGAATTTGCTCGATAAGAAGAGGCTAATGACAATTGACATTAATACAACTAGTACAGAAAGATAACTCAGTATCTCAGTTCATCGACTTACTATATGAAATAAAACATAACAACTCTGAAAAACAAACAAAGAATATATGCAGCTTAAATAAAAAATACAAAAGTGATGACGACCCACTTGTTGACCTCGAAATGGAAGGGTACCATGTTTGACAAGTAGTGCTTGACTTTGGATCACAAGTAAACATCATGACTCGTGACACTTGGGAACAAATGGGCAGACCTCGACTATATGAGTTAGGTATATACCTGAAACTAACTAACCAGGGCCTAATTGAACCTATTGGATTCTGGAAAAATGTTGACACAACTATAAAAGGAATCTCGACCAAAGTCGACTTCAAAATCATTGACCCTAGGGAAGGATCCAGTTCCTTCCTAGCGTTAGTCGGTCGACCTTGGGGTCAAAAGATGAAAGCATCAATATCCCTGGACAAAGATAGAATCAAATTAAAAGGAAATGGACAAAAGGTCATTGTACCTATTCATCCATCCCAAGGAGAACCTTGGACTGAACCTATCGATGAAGAAGTCGACATCCGACAACTTTATCAAATACAAAACAATGCAGATTATACAGAACCTAATATCTACGGAGAACTTCATTTAGGCAACCAAGACTCAGTTGGTTATAATTCAGATGCAGAATTATATGATTAGGATATCGAGAACTATGAAACACAAGCAAGAGGGTGTTGTACTATTCAAAAAGTACAGAAAAAGCCCACCCAGCAATGCTTCATAGTGTCCATTGTCCCAAAAATATTTGAAAAGAAAATTAGGGAATACCCTACTTTAAAACCTACCAATGTAAATACTACACAAATACCAAGATACAAGGAAAGAGAATCACCAGTCATGCATGTAGAACAAGTTTCCAAAAATATTGGTGAACATGGCCGACTTCAAAGCCTAGTAGAAACTTTTACAGGACAAGCTTCTAGATGGTGGGATACCCACCAAACAAGACTGTAGACCTATACAACAGCTTCAATTTTCTTTGTAGAAATATTTGGAGGAAAGAAGTTAACCAAAAAGGTTCAAATACCTATATTCATCCAAGGACAGAATCCAGAAGATCATATTAAGACATGTGAAAAAGAATGGAGAAAACTTGGATACAAGGATGAACGAGCATGGCCACACCTGTTCCCATCAACCTTCGCTGACTTACCAAACAAATGGTATAAAATGGAAGAAGCTAGAGGTGAAACATTCTTATGGCATGAACTCAGAGAAAATTTCATTAAAGATTTCAACTTTATACCACAAAATGAAAACTTGGTTGAGACAACAAAATAGATTAAAGAATTTATACAGCCAACAAAAAACAAACCCTTAAAAGATAACCGACAGATAATGAACTGTAACAATATACCAACCAGAACAATACCACAGTCGACAAGACTATAGTTAGAAAATGAAAATACATAAGGGAAAAGCTTTAGATGGAAATCAAACCATGTCGAAACGACCAAACCTATTCGCACAGTATTCAAAGATGAAACAATCGACAAACAAGATACCGACAGAATTACTGCAGCTGACTTTCCTACCACATTCTCACAGTTTAAGGAAGGAAGTCAACCAATCAATGAAGCCAAAGCACCAGAATGGCTAGATGCTAAAGTCAAAACTAGAGAATTCGACATCTCAAATGATGACCAACAAAAAATGGCAAAGATTGGTGACTACTGGAGTGAAGAGTAGACCACAGAGATAGTGAACTTATTAAAAGAGTTCCAAGATGTATTTGCTAGAGATTATAAAGACCTCAAAGGCTTAGTCAACAAAATGGGAGAAATGAAGATTGACACTAAACCTGATGTTCGACCTATGAAGAAAAGGCCATATAAGCTAGCTCACAAATACAAAGAGATAGTCAAAAAGGAAATTGATAACATGCTTGCAGCAGGCATCATCCATCCTATTGACCAATCAGAATGGGCAAGTCCAATGGTTGTACAACCTAAGAAACATGATCCGACCAAACTAAGAATTTGTGTCGACTTCAGAGAACTAAATAAAGTGACACTGACAGACCCATTTCCAACGCCTTATGCAGATGAAATCTTAAATGAGGTTGCAGGACATGAATGCTACTCATTTACAGATGGATTCTCAGTTATAACCAAGTACCAATAGCTAAAGAGGATCAGAAAAAAACAACATTTGTATGTGAATTTGGCTCATTTGCTTACAAGGTTATGCCTTTTGACTTAAAAAATGCACCTGCAGTATTTTCTAGAATTGTTGTCAAAACATTTCAAGAATATATTTACAAGACCATGGCTGTATACTTTGATGACTGGACAATATACTCCATGTTAAAAGATCATTGCAAGTGACTAAAACTTATGTTGGAAAGATGTCGACAAATCCAATTAGCCTTAAATATCAAGAAGTGTATATTTGTCACCACTATAGGGATATTATTAGGGCACATTGTCTGTAAGGAAGGTATTATGGTTGACTTTGCAAAAATCAAAATTATCCTCGACCTAAAATCACCAGTAAACCCAATACAAGTTAGGGTGTTACTTGGCCACACAGGCTATTACAGAAAATTCATAAGATATTATTCAGATATGACCTATCCAGTTGAATAACTATTAAGGGAAGATAAAGAGTTCAAATGGACAGAGGAGTGCCACATATCATTCAAAAAATTAAAAAGAAAACTAGTTGAAGCACCAATCCTAAGGTTTCCAAATTGGTCGACCAAATTCCATGTTCATATTGATGCATCAGGACTAGCAATAGGAGCAATCTTAACTCAACTAGGAGGTGATGGAATGGATTATCCTATAGTTTACAGTAGAAAAAAATTAAATAAATCTAAAATAAATTATTCAACAACAAAAAGAGAAGCACTAGGAATGGTCTTTGCATTACAAAATATCAACATGATCTTCTAGCTAACCCATTTATATTCTATACAGAACATTAGGGACTTAAATATCTCATCAATAAACCACTACACCATGGAAGAATCTGTCGATGGCTACTTCTCTTTCAAGAATTTGAATTCGAAGTTGTTATTAGACCAGGTAAGTTAAATGTTGGTCCCGACCACTTATCTCGAATCGACACTGGAGAGGAACCGACAGGAGTCAAAGATGACTTACCTGATGCACATCTATTTCGGATAGAAGCAGTCCTAGGAGAATTAGAAGAAATAGCCCAGTTCTTAGAAGATGGACAAACACTAGAAGGAATGAATACAAAGAAGAAACAAATCCTAGCTATGAAAGCTACACCATACAGCCTTATAAATGGATTTCTTTACAAAATGGGATTAGATGACATCCTCAGAAGGTGTGTAATGGAACATGAAAGAGACAACATTATGCATGAAGCACATTATGGATCTATAGGAGGACATTTCCAAGAAGACACAACTACAAAGAAAACCCAACAGTTAGGGTTATGGTGGCCGACACTTCACAGAGATTGCAAAAATTTTGTAAGTCAATGTGACAGGTGTCAATGAGTAGGTCGACCCCTGCCTAGCACAGAAATTCCTTTGATATTAGTAAACTCAAGTTTGACATTTGAAATTTGGGTCATAGACTTCATAGGACCATTTCCTATACCAGCAAAAAGGATAAGCGCAAGGTATATCATAACTACATTTGAATATGTAACCAAATGGGCAGAGGCAGAACCAGTTGACACATGATCCAGTGAGATAGCTGCCAAATTCATCTATGAAAATATCATTACCAGATTTGGATGTCCAATAACCTTAATCAAGGATCAGGAAACACACTTTATCAATAAAACTATCAAAACCCTAACTGACCAATTCCAAATCAACCATCGTCGGAGTACAGCATACCATCCTTAGTCGAATGGAGCAATTGAAGCATTTAATAAAACATTAACAAGAGGACTAACCAAAATATGTAATGCTGATCAGGATGATAGGGACGAGAAGATACCTGCAGTATTATGGGCATACAGAACAGCATACAAACGCTCAACCGACCAAACCCCCTTTCGACTATTCTATGGACAAGAAGCGGTAGTTCCATTACACTTCCGACAACAGACACCTATCATCGTAGAGATCCTACGTGTCGATGTCGAACAAGGAATAAAGGACCAACTACTACAACTGAGTAAACTAGAAGAACACCGACTACTCGTGATGCACCATCAAGAAATCCGAAAACAACAACAAAAAGCATGGCATGACAGAAACATCAAGAACAAAAACTTGTCAGTAGCAGACCTTGCTTTACTATACAATAGTCGAGTAAAAGAAAAACCTAAAAAGTTTCATACAAAATGGATGGGACCCTACGTTGTCGAAGAACTACATACCAACGGATCAGTCTGACTAAGGACGTTACAAGGCATAGTATTTCTGAAACTCATTAATGCAGCCCAACTAAAATGCTACAAAAACTAGAAATAAACATGGTGAAAAAAAAAATATACTATAACGACCATAACGGTTAAACCAAAAGCTATAAAAATCTAAAAATCCAAAAAGAAAACTAATTCCATACATACAGAAAACTGTGATAGGAAATTACCACTTCGACAACCGACATCATGCCCATCGACATAACGTCGTCGAGCATTTTCATAACCGACATCGACCGATGACCTCGATAGTCCCATCGCGCATTCATGACCTCAAGAACCGAAATAAATTCACCATTAACGCACACTCAAGTGTTCCAGCTGAAACATTACATCCACTATTAATACATTCATCAACGAAAACATCCAAAGCGTCCCCTATAAATACTGGACCACTGAAGGATCATTCACCGCAATTCATAAAGAGAGAGCATCAGAGCATCCAAATGACTAAAAGCTGAGAATACCTTAGTGAAATAGACCACCAAATTGAAAAGATGGCACCCAAAAAGACTAGAGCTTCAACCAAATCCAAGGAATTACAAACTGCAGAAACACCTTTAGTCCGAAGGATAAAGAATATTAAGAATGCTAAGGTGTAGGAAGGCTCATGGAAAAAAATTTGGGCCGAGATGAAAGAGTGGGATTACGTCAATAAGAAACCTACTCAAGCTATAGAGAAAATACAATACAGTACCATATTCAACTATGCCAACACACCACTCATGGCAAGTTTCGTTGGCACAAAAGAAACAGCTTTCAAGTTTATAATAAGCCACTACCACAACGGCTGGTTTTGCTTCGACCAACCAGTTGACATCTCTAGGGAATTCATATCCAAGCTTACAGGTCTCTCAAACAAAGGAGATCTAGTACCAGTCGGTATCAAAGAAGGACTGGTCTAAGAACTTATAGGCTCAGTGTCAGGAAAAAATTTGAAGGGACTGATGATTTGTCAAATCACAGCCCGAACGCCACAAATTGTGGCCAAAATAATAGCCATCCCGCTCACCCTGGAAGGTCGAGGTAGCGAACTCAAATTAGACATGTTATAAGCTGTCAACACCATTGCGACAAATGGAAATATATACAGATGGGTTGAATATGTCGTCGACATGGTCAAGACCATCTATGAAAGATGCCAAGAGATGGGAGGAATCATCAGGTTCCCCTCCCTCATACTATGGATAGTCATGTACTATATTTTCCCCAACAGAAACCCAATTTTTCAAGAACTGACAAGATTCCACATGTGGAGATTCAAACCATTCTCCCAGAAAGGAACCTTGAAGGAACTGGAAGATGAAAAATTTTTGTTGGAGAACTGGCTCCAACAGCTAAAAATCCACATGACTAGATGGAGGGTTCCCTAAAACATCCGATGAAGTCTACCAAAAAAGGCCCACATCTAGCTAGAGCTTAACCATACTTTGGTGTGGTACATATAGGGAAAAAAGAAAATGCAAAGGCTCTTGATTACTATCCGTCGGTCGAACAGATCTTTCGGGAGCTGTCTCGACAAGCTGGGACAAAAATACAAACTTTAGCAAAGGCCAAGGAAATCGAATTCTCAATTAAGGAGCCATTAATAGACCAGGAGAAAGAAGAGGATTATGAGTTGAACCTCTACATCAGTACCTTTGTGTCATAGGAGACACCGATTGAACACACTGACAGAATTCAAATCATCATCAAACCTTCGACAATAGAGAGGGAAGAACCACAGACAGAAGAAACATAGGTAGAGCAGCAGGTAATCACTCTGGCTGCAGAAAGTCTCATCCCGACCCAAAATCCAAGGGGAGAGACAGAACCAAAAAACCTAGAATATGCTATCATAAAAGACATTATAAGAAAATTATCGAAAGAGATAGCAGATGCAAGAAAGAAGTTAAGGACACAACAACGACAACAAGGAAAAGGTAAGCGCAAGCTTATCATTACAGAATCATCAGATGATGAGGAGGAACTGGGAGCTACAGCCATCAACATAATAGAAGATGTTGCAGCAAATAAAGTGCCGGTGGAAACCCAGATCCAAATATTTTTCAAAGCAGGAGCACTACTAGGTCAACCAAAGAAATCCAAGATCACCCACACGTTGACACCTGAAAATGTCGTAGATCTTGTGTCTACACCTCCACTTCCATCCCCAACAAAAGTAACAGAGGAGAAAATACCAGAACAACTTTCAGTAAGCCCAATTGACTTGTTCAAAAGTGCTATGTCGGAAGCTATGAAGGAAAAGTTCAATAAAGACAAAGATTTGTAGGCATTTATTGAAAAATTTCCTGAGATATTCACGTCGGTACAAAAACTGTCCACAAAATCACCTCTCTTTGAAGTCGGTGGATACCAACCAGGCCACGAATTCTAGTCATGAACCTTTGCAACTATCACTTCGAATTTCAAGAGAAATCTCAACAAGGAAGCTGAAATGATCACACACTGGACTGCGACTATCACTCCGACTGTACCCCAAACCAACCTGCCAGCCGCTATATCGACTGAAGGAGAAGAAGAAGAAAATACCATAGACATAAATCGAGAAATCAACCAATTCTTCTCTGACTTAGATTCAACCCCTCAGACTGACAACCCACCACTCATCCACAATTCCACCAACCCAATCACACCCGACCATTCCCCAACCCCATCACCTCCACCACCAACCCCCAACTTAGAACCCCTGATCCAAATAGCTGTACCAGAACCACCCCCACTTCAACCATCAGCACCAACTACATCCACTTCTACACCCACTACATCTAACTAGCTAGAGGCAGTAGTCATCTCACGTCCCAAAACAGAGAAACCATCAACAACTGCTATACCACAAACCGAAAATCCTGACTTGAATTTTGCAGGTACACAGGTGCCGACATAAACAGATACGGAAAAGCATAAGAAGAAGAAGGAGAAACAGAAGAAGGAGCATCATGGATAGCCATCAAAGGTTCATATCAAATTGAAATATGCAACCTCACTGACGGATGCAGAGCTAGGACAACTCCTAAAAACCCTAGCAGTCAAAGCAAAGACAAGGAGCCTGCAGAGACATAAGGAACTCAACAACAAGGTTGAAGAACAGGTCGAGTTCCTCAACAAATGCAGAAACCTTGCACAATCAGTAATGCCAGGACCCATAGAGGTCGACACCGACAAACTGCTCGAAAGATCTTATCAGCTATTTGAGAGCATGGTGTCGGCACTCCAAGCACAAATTCAAGAAACAAAGGATAAGAAAAAAGAAGAAACTGTCCGACTCCTAATGGCGTAGCACACAGCCTTTTCTGAAGCCTATAAAGTCACGGTGCAATATCACATCGAGGAGTCTGTCATCACTGAAGAAATACTATGAGACTAGCATGCTTACTACAAGCAAGTCTATCAGCAAACTCGGCAAACCCGACAAGGGATCCAAGCACTTGAAAATAGGAAAACCACTAATGAAGCACTCAGAAACACAATAGAAGAACAAATAGTGCTTGAGACATCCAAGCTGCAAAAACTTGAGAGGGAAGCACATCAGTGGGTGCACCAAGCTCTCCCCAACTTGGAAAAATTCAACATCATCTTCCCATAGATGAAACGACTTGTAGAGACTGTAGAGGAAAAGGACTAGTTTATGGATCCCAACATGGAGAGAATAGATGAAATGTCCATTTCAGAGAAGATGTCGATCTTATCAAGTCTGACTACACTCACCATCGACATCCAGAAAATATTGAAAAGTTGGACAGATTTCCAACATTACCTAGCAGTGACAGCCCCGGCAATTGTCGAAGTCTGCGTACAGAAGACCAAGCACATCATAATGACTACCAGGACAGACAGGAAGATTTTTGTACCTCCCTGTTTCTTCGGGATGAAGAAATATTTTGTTTGTGGGGGAGATGTTGGAAGAGCAAGTCAGTAAGTCAACTTGAATGATAGCCTACTTAGTCGATCAACCGACTAAGCCGGTCAGCCGACTAAACTAGAGATTAGGTCGACCACCTAAGGTCGTGTTGGTTCACCGAACCAACAGGTAGTTATTTTGTAACTATTTTGTAATCACATATATTAGGCTGTTGAGCCAGATGAGAACTCGGTTCAGTTCTCTGTATTGTATGGACCCATTCATGTTAATATAATTTGTTAATTCACCTACTTGTTCTTATCTCTTGTCTTTGTTATGTATGTATGTTTTGGTATGTATTATTGGTAACCTTATGTGATTTGTGAGATTACAACAGCTCCTTTCAAATATATGTAATTGGCTAGAGAGACTATGTAATGTAATTGAGGAATTACCTCAATGAAAACCCTTTATTCAACAAGGTCAAAAGTTGGGTCAATTGAATTAACAACTACTCTGGTTGCTTATTCTTTTGCTTGGGGCAACATAATCAAAAGTAACTATAAGGAAGGGGTGATTGCATAGGATAGTAAAAAGTTGGAAAAAGCTAGTATATGCCCCTCCATGGAATGTACAAAATGTAGGAACATGGTATGTTGCTACCCTTGCTCTTGTCTCTATCCCTATGGGATCATTTACTGGTCCAAGGTCAAATGGATTTTTCTATGGGACTATAAATGGATCCCCTGTTCGTTGCCAAGAATGGATCAATAAGATCAATAGTTTAAGCTTCCTCTGTTGCTCATGGTGGATCGAATAATACTACGATAGGGACTGGAAAAAAACCGGGATGACATATTTGGGACTGAGCCAGATGATGCTAGCGCTGAGGGCAGGCGGGCTTTGACAGGATTTATCATGCTATGCCGGTGTTTCTTCTTTGACTAGAACTGGAATGGGTTGTCATGCTCCTGACTCTTATGCTACTATAAAATCACAGTCCTCTTATTCTATTTCTCTCCCAGAAATACAAAGCTATACGGATGCAAACTACTAATACACAGGGTAGTACAGGTTTTTTAGCCTCACCCTGGAAAATCTATTGATTGGATCTAATGGATGGAAGTTAAGCTCATGGCTTAGATTCTACCTTTGTTTCCGTTACCTCTACATATTTATTTGGATATGAAACTATAGGATATGAAACAGGAAAACTCTGTTCTAAACCATTCCCATCAACGCGAGGAAACCCTAAGAGTGTGCAAATGAAACATCTAATCTAGAGTCTGGAGAGGGATTTTAATGCTCTTCTCTCACTTCAATGTAATGACATTATCAAATTGTACTATATGTGCCAAATGGTGCAAGGATAATTCTCCTTCCTTTTACCATTAGTCTGAAGTTAGCCCTCGCCGAAATAGCCCTGCTGCCCTAGCCATTGAGCTAATAAGGCACCAGAGGGATGTACGAGAGGATGGTGGGGCTCTAAAGCGGTCGCCATGTATGAATTGTAAAAAGATCGAAATAAGTTGAGTACGTATGAAGTGACCATTGAGAAAATGCATAATCTTGGCTTCTACTATATGGATTTGGCTCTTGGCACCACAAGGAGCCAAGGCTTAAGAACTGTGACCATCACCACCAATACAATATTTAAAGCCATAAAATCCGCTCAAGAAATTTACTTGGTGAATTACTTGCAGTTTGGGATGTGATTAATATACTGAATGTCTCAATACTCAGTATAGTGATTTGAGCCAAAAATGGGCCTGTCAGCAATCATCAGCATACCGCAACGAAAACCATCTACCAATGCCTACCACATTCACGAAGCAAAGAAAAGCAGTAAATGTGAGAGGGATTAGTCTAACGCTTCGATGATTTTTCCTGGCATTAGACTACTACGTCTCCCTATGTCAATGCCTCCATCTCCGTCAATTCTCGTCTCGGCAAGCCTCCTTCACATGGGTCCCACTGGATCTCTGCAGATCCGCTGTCTTGGAATTCGCCTTGAGGTCCTCCCCTGCAGACTTGAAATCCCATCGACGTCCTCTCTCCAGAGCCTCACATTTACTTCGCCACCCTATCTCCTCCACCCTCCCCATTGTGCGTTAACCAAGCTCTTCCAAAACCCTACTGCATCGGACTTACTCCCTTTCTCCGAAAACATGACTCTTGCTGCATCTGAATTACCCCGACAGGAGGTGGAGATGCTGCTGCTACCAAGAAGTGTCCCATAGTTTATATATTTGTTGTCCATCTATTTGAAGAGGTAATCTTCTTCACCTGCATAGGACATAAAAAAGAAACCAAATTTCTTTTTTAATGCAATGGATGATGAATTGTTCCACTTTTATTGAACTCTTTTGAATTTTGCGGGAGGTCGTTTTTTCATATCAGACAAGTTTTTTTTTAGTTTTTAGCCTATTAACAAAGACCCATATCATACATTGCTATAATTTACGGCCAGACCCCTTTACATCCTTTCATCTGCCACGTTCTTGTTAGCCTAGACCAGGGTGGCGAATAAATCCAACGATGAAACTGATTTTTTGTGTTAATACAGTCAATGATGAATCAGAAAGAAAAGGCTCCATTTTCTCTTATGAAATCAAACATACAGGCCAACGAAATCAAGCACTAAGGAACCACCCTACAATCACATGGCGATAAGATCCAAACTAAGGATCACCATAGGAAGCTAAATATTGTGTGTCCATTCATAAGAAATAAATATGTCTCCTTCTATATTACACATTGATGAGTATGACAATTCTCCTCTTAAACTAGGGCCTTTGTTGAATCAAAATTTCAACATAATCTCCAGTTAAGGAAGGGCATTCTCTTTTGCAAGTCTATAATTTCACCAAATTCAAAGCTAGGCAAGTGGATTATGCATGAGCATAGAATTCTGATTGTTTAAATATAAATAAATTACCGAAGAACATCAACATATATCAATGCCATAGAATAAAGGGGATAATACTGTTTCAGGTCTAGTTCTGGTGCAAAAACCCATCATTTTTAAGGTAAGACGTGCATGGTCACCTTGTTTATTTCTTGCAACAACAATTGTTATTTGTTTTTGTTTCATGGATTCAATCTTGGGTTCAAAATATGTTCAAGGAACGCAGTTCTAAACGTTTATAGTGATTGTGTCCATTCTGCAATTGATACTCCCGAGATTTATTTTAAGGGGTTGTGTGGGATAGCCTCCACGTCTGACTGCTTAGAGCACTCCCCGGGCCAAAACTTGTTTACTGGCACCTTGGAAGTCACTTATTCTAAGTTTGCTTGGGAATTCTACTTGAAGGGATTAAAGCATACGATCATTGCTCTTGTTTTCTCGATGTATTTCAGACCAAACTAGGTCTTTACTAGAAAAGATGATCATGTTTTTGGGGTCCTGCACCTCAATATCCATCGTAGCCTCCCATTTTCCTCTCTTTCCCATGTTTTAGGGTTTCCTATAAAACAATATGCAAACACATTAGCAATTTGTACTATGTGGAGACATGCAATCAACAAACCTTCTCATACTTGAGTAAATTCAGAAAAGCCATAAGATGCATTTAGAAATTTACTTGCAATGCAATGTAATATAAAAAGCATAAGAAATAAAGAATAAGTGATTTTGATTGATAATTCAAGATGACAGGTGTTAAAATTTCCTAATATTTTAAGAAATTTACTTTAATTTTGTTCAAATACTAAGAAATTTCCACACCAACAATTTATTAATTAATTCAACACCTAAAACTTTATATTTAAACTTAGATTATATATTCAATATCTAACACTTTAAAAAGTGAAAACTAATTTCTATTATTCTTCAAAACATTAAGATGATCATTCCTACCATACCTCCCTTAACTTTATGTATGCTGTGTATGTATTTTAAATCTCTCTTTGTTTCCCATAGTTCATTAATTAATTCTATGTCTAAAACTTTATATTTAAAGTTAGATTATATAGATTATATATTCTGAGACGATGGAAGAGCTTCATGAGCAGGATATATGGGGTGATGTTAATGATGCTAAGGCCAATTGGTCTGCCTTACATTAATATGGGAGGAATGGTGTTGTAGTGTGCATATCTATAGGAATTATGGAAGGGAATAGTAATAATAACAGGCGATCAATAAACATTCCCTGGAAGAAATCATGACATGAAAATAATAATAGGAGGATAGTGAGGCATCATTCTTTTGCACCTGTGAATATCCATAACTGGTATGATATAGTATGGAAGGAGAAGAAGAATGACCATTAATGGAGGAGAATTCATGGTATAGTTGATGATAAAAATGATGATGAAGATGATTTTGAGAGGATTCCTCCCCTAAACTCATTGCTAGGAAGCTTGCCCATTACGAAATATATCCATTCTCTGTTTATGAAGGCACTGGGAGGAATCTCAAAGGCATAGATCTCAGTCGGGTTCGAAATGCAGTTTGGACAAGGACTGGTTTTATTGAATGAAATTTAACTTCTCTGGGCTTGGTGTCTAGACCTGTTGGTCATCTCTTGATTGATTACACGAGGATTTACTACCTATATATACATACAGTGGTCAAGGTTCAATTTGGGCAAAATATTGCTTTACTGGACGTGTTGGTAATCTCTAACTATGAGCCGGTTGTAGCACAAAATTTCACGTTTAATTTGAGCAAAATCTAGCCCAAACTGCCATACACATAATATGAAAATTGAAATATATTATTATATGTTACAATGTAATGAAAATTGTAAAATATTATACCAAAAAGGTATTCCTGCCCAAGCAAACTTAGAAGAAGTGACTACCAGGGTTCCAGTAAACAAGTTTTGGCCCGGAAAGTGCTCTAAGCGGTCAGACCTGGAGGCTATCACACGCAACCCCTCAAAATAAATCCCGAGAGTATCAATTGCAGAATGGACATAATCACTATAAATGTTTAGAACTACCGTTCATTGAGAATATTTTGAACCCAAGATTGAATCCATGAAACAAAAACAAATAACAATTAATGTTGCGAGAAATAACCAGGGTGACCATGTAGGGCTTACCTTAAAATTGATGGGTTTTTGCACCAGAACTAGACCCAAAACAGTACTATCCCCTTTATTCTATGGCATTGATCTATGTTGATATTCTTCAAAAATTTATTTATATTTAAACAATCATAATTCTATGCTCATGCATAATCCACTTTCCTAGCTTTGAATCTGGTGAAATTACAAACTTGCAAAAGAGAATTCCCTTCCTTCACTGGAGATTATGTTGAAATTTTGCTTTAGCAAAGGCCCTAGTTTAATAAGAGAATTGTCATACTCATCAATGTGTAATACAGAAGGAGACATCTTTATTTCTTATGAATGGACACACAATATTTAGCTTCCTTTGGTGATCCTTAGTTTGGATGTTATCGCTATTTGATTGTAGGGTGGTTCCTTAGTGCTTGATTTTGTTAGCCTCTATATTTGATTTCATAAGCGAAAATGGATCCTTTTCTTTTCGATTCATCATCAACTGTATTAACACAAAAAATTGGTTTCATCGTTGGATTTATTCGCCACCCTGGTCCAAGCTAACAAGAACGCGACAGATGAAAAGATATAAAGGGGTCTGGCCGTAAATTATAGAAATGTGAAAGACGTTGCTAATGATATTGGTCTTTGTTAATAGGCTAAAAACTAAAAAAAAATTGCTTGATATGAAAAACGACCCACCGCAAAATTCAAAAGAGTCCGGTAAAAGTGGAACAATTCATCATCCATTGCATTAAAAAAAATGGTTTCTTCCTGATGTCCTACGCAGGTGAAGAAGATTACCTCTTCAAATAGATGGACAACAAATATATAAATGACGGGACATTGTCTGACAGCAGAAGTAGCTCCACCTCCTGTCGAGGTAATTCAGATGCAGCAGGAGTCGCGTTTTCAGAGAAAGGGAGTAAGTCGGATGTAGCAGGGTTTTGGAAGAGTCTGGTTAACGGATAGTGGGGAGGGTGCAGGAGCCAGGGTGGCGAAGTAAATGCAAGGTTCCAGAGGGAGGATTTCAATGGGATGGTGAGTCTATAGGGGAGGACCTCAAGGCGTCTGCCAAGATGGCGAATCTGTGGGGATCCAGTGGGACCCATGTCAAGGGGGCTCATTGAGATGGGAACTGATGGAGCCAGAGGTGTTGATAGAGGGTGACAGAGTAGTCTAACGTCAGGCGAAATCATCGAACCATTAGACTAATCCAATGTGAGAGTACCTTTGTATGACGTAATGTAGTCGCCAATGCCTAGGAACAATTTTCAAGATATGATGTTATGCAATTTTAACGAACCATATTTTGCCAAAATTACAAATATAAAAAATTGTTTTAATATTTTTTTTGAACTTAACCTTGAACATTTGGAAATTGTAAAAATTAAAAAGCAGATTAATACAACTGCTCCATCTATATATGTTCCCTATCAGGGACATAAAAATTTCAATGTTTATGATTAATATTTTAGAATAAATACCCTTTTGGATTTATAAGACTGTGTTAGGGCTGTGCGTAGCTAAGAACAACGATCTGGTTTTGGGCTGCGTAGAGCTGTGATGGCGGCGCCTGGGGGAGGGGAGCCCCCCCCCCCCCTCCTCCTGGTTCGGACGAGGATGCCTTCTGGAGGCTCCTTAGCAGAGGCAAGAAGCCCTCTATCCTAGAGATCCCAAAATTTATCAAGAAGTTGGAGGAAATTCCTGAGATTACCCTTCTTGAAGAAAAACCAATGAAGATAGCTCTAGCTCTGGCTAAGCGAGGTCTAGTGGGCTAGTTTATGGGTTTATGGCCCTCCACCAAGATGACTGATGACTGGATATAGAGAAACTGGAAGCCCAATCTGAAACACAGAGTAACCTGCTACCCTGTCGGAAGAGGGTTTTTTGTGTTTGAATTCATCTCAGAAGAAGACCGGGACCTAATCTTTAGAAATGGCCCCTATTTCATGGGAACGCATGGTCTATATCTGAACAAATGGACTCCGGATTTTGACCCCTCAGTCGATCTACCCAAAGAAGTGCCGATCTGGGTTAGGCTTCCCAACCTTCCGGTGCATTGCTGGGATTTTGAATCTCTGCAGAGAATAGGGAATGGAATAGGCCACTTCATAGACAAAGCTGACAACAAGGGACAATATACTTGTGCCAGAATCTGTGTTGAAGTTGATCTTGAAGCCGGCCTTCCTGAGGCAGTAAAATTAACCGTGGGATCCCTGACCCACTATCAAAAATTGGACTATGAGCACCTTCCCTTCAAGTGCAGGCACTGCCAAGAGCATGGCCACTTCCAAAGGCATTGTCCCAAATTGGCCGCTAGGAAAGAAGATGCCGAAGGATGGCAAAAAGTAAAGAAAAGTAGAACCACTACCAATGCCAAAAGCAAGGAGAAAATGGTCCAGGAACCCCCAACGGTTGGCAGCTCAAAACCTAGTCACCAGGAACCTCCCAATGAAGCTCAATCCCCCATACTCGCCCCAGAAGAAGAAGGAACACGAACATCTCAAGGCCCAACCGCCCCAATCCCAAAGCCCATTGTTCCCAGTCAGTCAAAGGAACATATCAGTCTGGGCTCGGAAACATGAGCTGAATCCTCTGAGGAAGGAGATACTAAAGCAAGCAGTCCGTCAGGATCACCAGACCATCCAAAGCATGGACGAAATACTGAGAAGAAAAGAAGATAAGAGCAGTCCTACAAGGATGTGGTTCAAGGCTCTCAGCATACCATACCAAAAATGATGAATACCAGATCGGGGATGAAGCTAGGGAAGACTCCGAAAGGGGGCCATCCCTCTCAATCAGGCAAATAATGCAATTCATCTCTTGGAACTGCAGAGGACTAGGCAGCACACTAAAGGAAGAATCAATAAGGGATCTAGTAAGAGAAACAAGGCTTCTAGTCCTCCTAATCTAGAAGATGAAAATGGAGGAGGATGCTCTCCTCGGAGCAAGCAACTCGTTCTGGAAGAAAGGCTCGGGTAGGGCTGTGAGCGCAAGAGGAGCCTCGGGAGGTTTAGCTACGTTCTGGGACTCTGCAGAGCTCAATCTAATCGAAGAAGAAGGCACCACTCACTGGTTATTTACCAAGCTGATCCACAAAGAATCCAGTCATATTGTAAGTCTCTTCAACATGTATGTTCCTGTCTCCCTTGCTGAGAAAAAAATGTGCTGGGACTCCATTAATTTATTTCTCAATCAACACAATACTGAAAACTTAGTAGTGGTTGGAGATTTAAATGTAACCCTTGCTCTGGCAGAAAAAAAAGGGGGATCCTTAGTCCAAGATCCGGCAAGAGAGTAGGTGGAAGACTTGATGATGGATTGGGAGCTTGAAGATATCCCTCCTGACAGGGGGGAGTTCATCTGGTCCAATAAAAGAATTGGACTGGGTCACATAGCTTCCCGGCTTGATCGCTTTCTTATTCAGTCCTCCTTTCTAACCCTAGGTCTTATGTCGACCTCCAAGATTCTCCTGCATTACACCTCTAATCATAAACCCATTTCGCTCTCCCTGTCAAGAGGGGAAAAGATTGGTCCTATCCCCTTCCGGTTCAACCCAATTTGGGTCACTCAGGAAGGTTTCCTTAACCTTGTGTCCAATTCCTGGAAGCAACCTATGTATGGCTCCCCCTTCTATGTCTGGGAAGAAAATCTTAGAAGACTCAAAGCTGACCTAAAAGCTTGGGCTAAAGGTCTAAGCTCTCCCATGGCTGAAAAGATAAGAATTTAGAAGGCTCTACAAAGACACCAAATGGCCCTAGAAGAAGCTCCAGTCAACCCTGATCTGATTAACCAGGAAGCTGAGCTTCAAAGGATGTACCATAAATCTTGCAGAGAAGAGGAAACATATTGGAGAGTCAAATCCAGAATGCTTTGGCTTCAAGCTAGAGACAAAAACACCTCGTTCTTTCACAAGCAAGCCCAAGCCAGGAAAAACTACAATTCCATTAGTGAAATTCAAATGCATGATCTATTCATAAAGGACTTCAGTGGTATCAAGGAGGCAGCCCACTCCTACTACAAAAATATATATTCATCCCCAGACCTAGACCCTATGGATCCGAATAATTACCCTCTTTCATAGATCCCAAGAATGGTTAGTGATGATGACAACATATTGCTGAACAGCCCTGTCAGCATATGGGAAATCAAGAAATCCCTCTTCAAAATGGACCCAGACAAAGCTCCAGGGCCAGATGGATTCACTGGCCGGTTCTACTTTGCTTGCTAGGATATCATAAAAAATGACCTGTACAGAATGGTCAAGAAGGCTCAAAATTGTACCAAGCTAGGTGGGATCACTAATTCCTCTTTCTTGGCCCTCATCCCAAAAGAAAAAGGGGCCAAGAACTTCAGCAGATTCAGACCTATCTCCCTCTGTAATACAGGTTATAAAGTCATCACTAAAATCATAGCCAACAGACTCAATAGAATTCTACCTAAACTGATCCTGGAAAATCAAGGTGGGTTTGTGAGAGGAAGACAGATCCTGGATAACATTATCTTAGTCCAAGAAGCCATTCATATGAGCTATAGGAAAAAAGAGAAGGGTATGGTGGTTAAGCTGGATCTGGCTAGTGCCTTTGATAGAGTCAAGCATGATTTTCTGTTTGCAGCCATGAGGAACTTTGGGTTCATTAAAAAATTTATAGATTGGGTCAAAGCCTGCATATCAGCCCCCTGGATTGCCCCATTGGTCAATGGCCGGCCCACCAACTTCTTCCAGGCTTCAAGAGGATTAAGGTAAGGCTGCCCTCTCTCCCTTGTTCTCTTTGTCATTCAAGCCTCCGTTCTTAGCTTCCAGCTGAACAGAAGGCTTCAAAACATATCCCTCTCAGGCATCAGAATTGTTCCAAAGGTCAAGGAGGTAAACCATGCATAGTTTGCGAATGATACTCTTCTTCTAGGAGCTGCCAATCTTAATACTGCCAGGAACTTCAAATCTGAACTGGATCTCTACAGAAGCAGCTCTGGAAGTGAAATAACTTACAACAAAAGTAATATTTTTGGCTAGAACTGTTCGCTGCTAGATATGCTGGAGATTTCTAGGATTCTTGGAATGGAAGGTAATGCAACATGGGACACCTTCAGCTACCTGGGCATTCCAATTTTCAGAGCTACCCTTAAAGTTGCCCATTGGCTGCCTCTGCTAGACAAATTAAAAAACAAAATCAATGCCTGGGGAGCAAACTGGCTCAACAAAGTAGGTAAGGTTGTTTTGATGAATTCTATCCTCACCAGTCTGCCAATTTATCAATGCTCTATTCTGCTAGCTCCCAAAACGATAACCAAAAAAATCAATGAGCTGCTCCGTCATTTTCTTTGGGAAGGAGGTCGTAACTGTGAGAAGAAGATCCATCTCATGAGCTGGGATAAGGTAATGAAGCCAAAGATGGAAGGCGGGCTTCAAATTAGGAAGATGGCCATCCAAAATCTTGCCATAGGTGGCAAAATCCTCTAGAATTTGATTACTGGAAAAGGAACCTGGAGTAAACAAATTCTCAAGAAGAAATACTTCAAAGGTGACAGGGAGAGATGCCTGGAAAATCCCACAAAAATGCAGATAGGCTCCCCGATCTTCATGCTGTGCAAAAGAGCCATCCCTCACTTCATCCCAAAACTTACGTGGATTCCTTGCAATGGTGCAAAAATTAAAATTTGGGAGGACTCAATCCTGGGGGATCAGCCTCTCAATGAGATCAACGACCTGGAGAACATCAAATCGTGGCTTCTAGAAAATAATCGAACCATGCTGTGGGACATCTCAATTTGGAATAATGATGACCACGAATCCTGGGCAAACTGGAATCTTGGAGACTATCCGGAAGAGCTAAAGGATGAAGCTTCAGCGCTGTTGGGTCTTTTGCAAATGAAATCGCCCCATTCTGCCAAAACAAAAGACAAACGGGGCTGGGGGTCAGGATCTGGTATTTATTCTGTAGCAACTGGCTATGCTACCATCTTGGAAACGGCTTCGGTCCCTCCAAACCCAACACCGTGGAAAACTCTGTGGAATTTCCCCTCCATTCCCAAAATTGACATCTTTGTATGGACCCTTCTCCACAACAGCATCATGACCAGAGATAACCTCAAAAGGAAAGGCTGGGAAGGGCCTTCATGCTTCTCCTTATGCAATCATGCTGAAGAAACGGCTGAGCATCTCTTTATCAGCTGCAAGTTCACTAAATAGGTATGGAGGATTATGATAGGTCCTACCGCTGATAGACTACCAAACCCAGTAATGGAGTTCATAAGCAACTAGACTTCTCTCTCTCCTTTCAACCTGAGCAAGAAAAACCTCCTCAAGCTCGCGTGGATGTGGACTCCCAAATTCCTGTGCTGGAAAATCTGGTTGGAGAGGAACAACAGAATTTTTAAAGAGGAAAGTAGACTTCCTCCTCAAGTTGCTGTTAAAGCTCGGTCTATGATGGCAGAAGCACTTAGTTCTAAGCCTTCCATCAAAAACTCGACCAACCTCACTCCTGATGAAGAGCGCTGGCTTAAGGAGCTCAACCTGAACCAGCAAACCATGGAAGCTTTAAATCCCCCTCAAAAGTTAAACTGGGAAATCAGGTTGGACGAATAGGAATTTATCAAGTGGAGTTCAGCCCTTGACGATTGGTGCCTCTTCTTTGACGGGGCCTCGAAAGGGAATCTTGGTCAAGCTGGAGGAGGCGGCATTATTATTGATCCCTCTGACAAGCTGCACCTGTCATATGCATGGGGTCTTGGACACGCCTCCAACAATCAAGCTGAGTTTCTGGCGCTGTGGCAAGGTCTACGCCAAGAAAGGAAGCTGAACATCCAGAAGATTACTATATTTGGCGACTCCAGGCTTATTGTTGAGGCGTTACATACTAAGAAAGGGCCAACGGATATCAACCTTGGTCAAATGCACAGGAAAGTCCTTCTCCTTCTGATGCACTTCAGCACTCACAAGGCTTACCACATGCTAAGGAATCTCAACAACCTAGCAGATGTCGAGGCGAATCGGGGTACCTCCTTGAGTAAGAGCAAGCTAATTGTCAATGCAGAAATCTCAAACTATCTGATTCCCTAACGCAAAGGCTCCTCAAGCATGCAACATTCCAGCTAAGGCAGAATCCAGGAAGACTTGGCCCAGCCCTGTTTCAGCTATGTGTATTTTGGAGATGAAGCTCAAGATAATTATCCTGAATAAGCATTGTAAGGGTCCTGGCAGCCTCTTTGCCAGTCTTTAATCAAAATTTTAACCGTTTTTGTAAAAAAAAAATATTTTAGAATAAATACTAAATTCAAAGTAGGAATTTTCATATGGATAATAAAATAAAAAAACAAATGAGTAACTATGGACATGGAGAACAAAGTGAATCAAACTTTGTTTTAACTAATTTCTTTGTAATCATAATAATCTTGGTTAAGGAGATATTAGGTTTTTATCCCTACATTTAATAAGATTCATAAGGTAGTAATGTGCATGGGATTTTCTATATTGAGGCTTTGTAAATAGATACACTAATCTTGGGACTATTACTAATAAGTTGTATTTGAAAATATTGCTCTAACACAAAATCTATAAAATAAAAATTGAAAAAGAAATAGAAAGGATATCTAATTGAATCATGATGAACTTGGAATCTAAATCAATATGTTTTAGGAACTAAGTCAATGTGTTATAATATGCACCTGAAAAAACATTGAACTATTGACTTTTGAAAGGAGATAAAAATCATTGAAATTGTAAAAAAAAATTATAATTCAGAGTAAGCAGAATAATGTTTTTATTTTAAATATTAACTATACAGCCAGCAAAAAGGGTTAACTAACATGCGAACAAGGAATAAGGTTTCCTATTACTATATTCATATATAGATAAGTGCATATATATATACCGCAATTTTATATGACAAAAATAATTATAGTTCAATAACAAAATATTTTTAAATATTAATTATACAACGAGTAAAAAGGGTTAAATAACATGCTAACAAAGAATAAGATTTCCTATTACTATATTCATATATAGATAACTATAATATATATATATATATATATATATATATATTTTACAATTTTATATGACAAGAATAATTATAGNATTACAAAATATGATTTTCAGATTATCATTTTCTTGATTAATCAAATAATTAAACTAATCAATAATTTATGGATCTTTGAGGAATATCAACGCTTTATGGATTCTAATGATGAGTTGATTCTATTGTATCATTGATACAATGATTCATGGACTGTCTGCTCGATCGTATCAGCAAAGAAAAAAACACACAGCCTCGCTACAAAGCCAATAAGAACGGGGAGGAACATTAAACCCACTGTATTTTATGATTATCTTCCATGGTTACAATTGACTAAAAATATTTTACATATAGCAGAGAATTAAATGCTATTATCGTCGCATTGTGGGTTATTGGATCTCAAATAGATCCAATGGCTCACAGTGCAACGACAGCAGCATTTAATTCTCTACTACATGTTAAATTTCCGATATTGAAGAAGATGTATGTGATCTACCCATCAGAACAAACCTACATTGCTATTCAGGCTATTGATGCCAACCTTATGCAGCACAGAGATGAATATTTTGTCTCTTCCAATGGCCCACAGTGAAACGGCAATAAGATTTAATTCTCTGCTACATCTTAAATTTCTGAGTTTGAAGATGTCTATGATCTACCCATCAGAACAAACGACATTGCTATTTAGGCTATTGATGCCAACCTTACGCAACACAGAGATGGATATTTTGTCTCTTCCATAACCTCTTACGATTCTCTTCTAAATATTTTCTCGCAAATTCCTTGTCAGATGGGATTGAGACAATGATGTTTTGTCTATGAAGAAACTAAGGAAAAACTAGATATTCTACAAGTAGTGACGATTGTATGGCTGTAACAGTATAAAATGACTCCTATTTGGAAGCTCACTATTCGCATAGGTGTTTCCACAGACTATAAACAAGATGAATGTTCTTATCAAACACAAAAACCAACAACTTTATTAGAGTTGTAGCATCCATATTGCATCCTAATGTATTTGAGGGATTGTGATCAAAAGGCCCTTCACATGTATATTTGGAGCCCTGGCCTCTAATAGCATACTTCAAGGATAGGAACCATTTTTTGAAAATCATGACAAATGCTGCAGTAATCATTTTTTGAAAACCATGACAAATGATTGGAATGGTAATGGTTCCTGTTAGACCTTTGTTAAAACTGTTATAACAAAATATTAATTATGCCATAGGCATTTAGATATTATCTCAGATTTTAAACTTGCTTGAACCAATCAACAAAATTAACCCAACTGTAACAAGTGTACAATATTGATTTATTTTATGGTGGTTAAAGAAACTGGTAACAATTTGTTTTTTTTTCTTATATTAATTCTAACAATCTACTATCAATAATGGATATAAAATTATATATTTTTGTCTTTGTTTAATAGTTAGGTATCTTCAAAAAACTAACATAACTTAGTGGTTGGTTGTTCTTATAAACAGTAACAAAATATTGATCTGGTTGCATTTTCACTTTAAATAACTAACAATTATTTATTTCATTTAATATTTGAACCCATTGTTATGAATGAAGATCACTCAGACTTTCAATCTCTAGCTCTAGTAATACGTTGATGACTTCTTTCAATAGTAAATC
This sequence comes from Pseudotsuga menziesii, assembly GCA_001517045.1. Taxonomy (NCBI): domain Eukaryota; kingdom Viridiplantae; phylum Streptophyta; class Pinopsida; order Pinales; family Pinaceae; genus Pseudotsuga; species Pseudotsuga menziesii. The sequence goes on from LPNX010091425.1 coordinate 548,750, forward strand.
AATGGCCTTGCTCTTAGATGAAATTTTGAATGGCATTAAAGGCTAAAAAAATCATTATCTCGTTACTCTTGTTCATATTGTAAGTCTATAAATGCAATGGAATCAGGGTTTATTTTGAAAGAAAGAATTTATAGTTGAGACCCCTCACTTGTGTAAGGAAGTGAAGAAAGAAATTGTAGTTGAAACCCCTTACTAGAGCAAGGAAGCTAAGATTTTGCATGCATTGTTGATTTTTATTCGCAACTTAGATGCTTTATGAAAACATGTTGACTAAAAATTGATACTAAAAAAATAACTACATATTTCTTTACAAATGAACGTTGATTGGAAATGGTATGCAAATTATTATGGCCATAAATTGTTTAAAGTGACATAGATGAAAACTTATTCAAACATTGATATGAATGTCGTACTAAAGAGTCCAAACTATAGGAACCTTGGTTGCAAAGAAAACGATCTATTTCCTTTAAAGCCCGAAAACACCTGCAAACCATGCAAAAAGAGTTGAAACACTTGGAACATGGTTGTCGAAAATATTAATTACTCACTAATCCACATAGAAAATCAGTCGACTATGTGAGAGTCTATAGCAGGTCAGTTTCTGCTAGATAGTATGATAGGATGAAGAGTTCAAGTCTCTCATTTATAAGCCAGTAGAATTAAATTATTGAAGCTAAGTTTCAAGATAGATAATTATTATAATCTTTAATGTAAGTCGGTAGGATTTTTTTATAAGAAGAAGAAGATCGTAAATCTGTAGATATACAGACAGACAGACACACGAAAATAGAGATACAAAGAAGAGAAGTGTGGAGAAGAAGAAAGAAAAACTCTATGAAGAGTTTGAAGCTCAATCTTCTTTGTTTTGTGAAAGTGTTAAAGAGCTGAAGCTTTGTAAAAGGTGAAACATCCTTGTAAATTTCTAAGCTTGTATTCATGGCTATAGCTTTGTTATGCCACAACAAGATATATAAATCCATAGTTTATGGTTTAATCCATGTTTATTTAGTGGCACATCTTCTCCATATTTAACAGAGTGAATGTTGTTTACATTTAGTATTTAGTGAAAGGCACAAAGAATCCATATATATTTCACTATGTAAAAGTTCTATTTTTTATCTACAAAGTGTTCGACACAAGTTTTATTTAATATTTGGTTATATGATATTGTGAGTGAGTCACAAGTTAGTTGTGTTACAGTTTATCCTAGTTTATCGACAGTGAAAAGTGTTTTTCATAACATGAGTCTTGAGACTAAGAAATATCATTTTATAAATTTCGACCAACAGTTGTTTTGTCGAAGTGAAGGTTGGTCATGCGGGAGTTGGTCACAAACTAAATCCTGTCATAGTAAGCCGGTCAAAACCAAGTGAGTCTCACTAGGTAAAAGTGTGTCAATAAAAGGTATATCCTAGTAATTCCATTGCAAGTATTGTTGGCCACAAGAATTTATGTTAAAGTAAAAAGGGAAAGAAAATTTTATGACTTCATTGTAACTCAAGTGTCTTTCCTAAGATATATTATCCACGCAGGTTTAGTAAAGAAATCTTGTCTTGAAAGGGAAAAAGTAATTTCCTAAGGAAAATTAAAAAATGGCTTCCACTTCTTGTTCACACATGATGTCGAGTTTGCAAACTCCAATTTTTACAAAAAATAATTATGAGTATTGGTCTTTAACAATTAAGGCATTGTGCATAGGTCAAGATGTTTGGGAGATAGTCCAAAATGGTTATACAGAAATAGCAGATCATGCGGCTTATAATAATCTCACACAAGCTAAGAAACATGCCCTAAGGGTACAGAGGAAAAAAGATGGAAAATATTTGTGCTAGACATACACCAAGCTATGCATGAAAGCATAATCCCAAGAGTAGCAGCAACAATTACCTCCAAGAAGGCATGGGACACATTGGAGACTGCATATCAAGGCTTGAACAAGGTAAAAAGTTACAAGTTTCAAATTCTGAGATGATATTTTGAATCTTTGTCAATGATAGATACAAATTCAGTAGACTCATTCTACACTAGATTTGTTGGTTTGATAAATCAACGGAAATCTCATGGAGAAACCATATAAGAGCAAAGGGTGGTTGAAAAAATTCTCATAAGTATTCCCCTAAAATTTGAATCCTTGGTTGTGACCTTGGAAGAAAAAAAATACATGTCAGTGTTTACCATTGATGAGTTGCAAGCTTTACTCATCAATCATGAACACATAATTAACAGATCAAATACATCATTGGAAGGTTCATTTGCATCACAGTCATCCATAAGGCGTCATAGAGGCAAGGGGAGAAACAATTCTAGAGGAAGAGGAAGAAACTTCTAGAAGAGCAGGACGCAGCAGCAGTCCCGCAAATGTCACTGGTAGAGGATAGAATCAAAACCCCAGTCATCCAACTGGTCACAGGTTTGATAAGTAAAAAAATCAATGTCATTATTGTAATAAATTTGGTCATTATGCATATGAATGCAGGAAGAAGAAATATGATAAAGGAAGGAAAATCCAGAATCAGATGACGAACACCAGCACTTCATCAAGTGCACTGGTGATGGCATGCACATCCCCAATTGAATGCAATATTGTCCAAGAAATTACATACGACATATGGTATTTAGGTTCAAGATGCAACAATCATATGACTCATAATTTAAATTTTTTTTCTAGTCTAGATAATTCAGTTCAAACTGATGTTACACTTCGAACTAATGTCCAAGTCATTGTTTTGGGAAAAGTTACTGTTGGTATTCTAACCAAACAGGGGGACCAAAATTTTATGCCTGATGTTTATCATGTTGAAGGTGTGAAACACAATTTGTTGAGCAATGGACAACTGATACAGAAAGGTTACATATTCTACATGGAGGATAATCACTGTGTGATTAAACACATTTGTCCAAGCAACCGGCTGATAGAAAAAGTGCCAATGACAAGCAATCACTTATTCCCATTGAGGATAGTTCCTAAAATGAAGGGAAACAAAAATACAAGAGTTGCATTCAAGGAAGAAAGCGAAGAAGAAGTTGTACATTACGACAAGAAATAAAATGACAACATTGAAATTTAATAAGTGTTTCAAATAGAAGTTCAAGATGAATCCTAGCTATGGCATTTCATATTTGGACATCTGAATTTTGGTGGGTTGAAGCTACTGCACACAAAGAATATGGTAAAAGGATTTCCATTGATTGACAAACCAGACAAAGTTTGTGAATGCTGCAGCTTTGGCAAGCAGCATAGAGAGACTTTTCCAGTTGAAAAGTCATACAAAGCACGCACACCACTTGAGATTGTGCACTCTAATATTCGTGTTCCAATGTAGAAATCATCCATTGGTGGCTACAATTATTTTCTTACTTTTATTGATGACTAATGAAGAAAAACATGGGTATATTTTCTAAAACATCAATCTAATGCATTTAATTGTTTTTAGCGATTCAAGGCACTTATGGAGAATCAAAATATTAAGGATGGACAGAGGAGGTGAATATTTTTCGAATGAATTTCTATTTTTTTGCAAAACCCATGGCATACAAAAGCAATTAAATACGCGATATACACCTCAGCAAAGCGATGTCCCCGAGAGAAAGAACAGAACCATTATGGAGATGGTGCGCAACATGTTGGCAAGAAAGAATTTTCCAAATGAATTATGGGTTGAAGTAGTCTCAAATGTTGTATATATTATGAACTTGTGTCCAACAAGAGTGTGAAGAACAAAGTTCCCGAAGAATCATGGACATGTATGAATCATAGTGTTTGTCATTTAAAAGCTTTTGTTTTTGTTGCATATGTTCATGTGCCGAATGAGGTGAGAAATAAATTAGACAAGAAGGGACATAAATGTGCATTTGTTGGCTACTCTGAAGACACAAAAGCATACAAGTTGTATGACCCTATCACAAGTAAAGTAATTATCAGCCACGATGTTCAATTTGTTGAGAGTAGATCACGAGATGGAACTATTGAGAATAATGTCAAGATTGTGTCGAATGTCAAGCATGATGACATGACGGAGGAAGTGGTCTAAACACCACATGTAAGTCAATCGGTCACACCACAGTTGACTCCCATGACACTATGGTATGGTTCCGCATGAGGAACCTTGACACACGTTGTAGCTCAAGCTACACCGAAAATCACACCAAGAGGTTAATAGACTCTATAAAGCAGTTCGTCGAGGTCGACATCAATAGATCCAGTGAATACAAGAATTCTATGTGAAATATATGAAGCTTGTACACTAAATTCATTCTCTCTCTTTGCATTATTTTCTCAAATAGATGATCCACTAACAGTTGAGGAAGTTGTTGAAGATGAAGTATGGGCACAAGCCATGGATGAAGAAATAGAATGCATTGAGAAGAATCAAACATGGGAACTGGTAGATGTACCAAAAGATAAATATGTAATCAACGTTAAATGGATTTACAAAAGCAAGCAAGATGTTGATGGGAATGTGTAGAAGAACAAGGAAAGAATATTCGCAAGAGGGTTCACACAACAACCTGACATAGACTTCAATGAAACCTCTGCACCATCCACATGCATGGATACTGTAATAACCCAAAAATTCATAAAAATTTAAAAAATTTCGAGTGACATAAAATGTATATAGTCGCAACTAAGTACCTGCTAAAGGTTAGCGGAAAATGAAACAGTTTATAAAAGAACCTGGGATTGCTTCTTTAAAAGAACCTGTAAACTAAAAGGTGTAATTTTGAAAACTTGTGTTAGTGCTATTAATGACTTAACAGCTGTAATTCTATTAGGGTTAGAAAAGGTCTTACATTTTGTTGCTGCTAGATATACTGATGTTTATCTTTTGTCAAGTAGGTAAGAATTCTTGTATGTGATCGAGGCTTACTTAGCGTTTAGCTAACTCAATTGGACTATTGGTTCCTTACAGGTTTAGCAGGTAAATGTAACATCCAGTAGGGTGTTATCTAAAATCACGTCGAGAAGCTACTTCCTTAGCATGATTAAGATGCTAGCCTTAGAAAATGTTTATTATGTTGCTTGTCTTCAAGGAGGTAAATTTAATCTTTTTCTGCCATTACAACTCCATAAAAAAAAGTATAACAAACTGTACCAGCATAGTTATAAAACACATTCCAAATACTATGCCGAAGAAAACAATCAAATTACTATTTGGTTTGAGTTTGAGAACACCATATACTTTTGTTGAAAGCAAACTTGAACTAGATTTTAACTAAGATGCATTTATAGTACTCTGTCCTTTGCTTAGTTGAAGCATACATTGGATTCTAGTTTTGAGCATCAATAAAATGAATCATATACAAGATCTACTTCATAAATTCCTAATCCATCATCCTAGCTTATTTTTGTTGGAAAAGAGTTACTCTAAAACTCCTATGACCTAAATCCAAAGATGTGTACCATTTTTACCTTAAATCTAGGTTTTTCATTATATAATTTTCATGTTATAAAGGATGTACTCTTTATTCCTTTTATATGTATATTTTCCTTTAAAACCTGATCGCACCCTTAGATATGACTAAATATTCATGCAAATTGATTAGTAGACTTGAAATATCTTTATACAAAGTCTTGGAACAAGAAGTTAGCAAAAGAATTTATTTAAAAAGAGACAAGGCCTATGGGTTACTTCATAAATTAAGACTATGTTTTATAACCTATGTATTGTTAATATCCATGGAAATGATATCTATTATTGGCAATCATAAACAAATTATAGTTTATAATGATCAATGGTTTGATTGTAAATCACTTTGCTGCAGCGCTGACTATAGAAATTACCCACGCTGGAGAAATTATTTGGAAAGACACATGGGATAGTTTCGTCCACACAAGGGTTGAATTAAAACTCCAAACCCTATGCATTTGCTTTGAATACTAAAGGTTCCTTCGTCTTGTTGGTCAAGCTGAGAGCTCGCAACCATGGGAGATATGTAACTACCTACAAGCTTGGAGCTTGCTTCCCTAAACAATTGATGTGACTATTTGAGAGAGGTCGTGAGTGGTTTTTGGTCTTTTTAATATTTAATGTAGTTACAGCAAGTGTGGATATTGGTTTTTCTTTAGGGATCGAGGGTTGTGCTTGCCTTGAATCTACAACTGAAAAATCAGGGCTTCGGCCAGGAGTATATCTTCGTCTGGTTGAGTCGATTTTCTTATTTTTCCTTCGCATTGGTGACTCAAAGTATTCTTGTCTTTCGACAAGATGCCAATACAACCTAGGTTGGCCATTTCACCTCAGCTTCAACTTGAAACTATAGCAGGTAAAGACTTACCCTCATTTCGTTTTTAGATTAATTTTTACAAAAGGTTTTTACCAATTTTAAGAAGGTTTTGTAATGCATAAAAAGTTTGTAACTTGTAGGTCCTTCTCCCAGCTCCAGCTCGGTAGGTCAAAGCGAGCTTACAATTCAATTTCACTTAAGCATAGAAATTGGTAAGCCTTGGTTGCAAACGAGGGTTTCTGCCAGCATAAAGTTGTGGTTGTTGGAATTTTGGTTCTTGCGGTTGAAAAGGCACGGCCTTGGTTACATGTTAGCTTAGAGTTTCAATGTTTGCTTTCTTTTTGTATAAGTTTTGGAACCCTTAGAGGGTACTTTGTGCAGGGATGATGAAGGATCTAGTAGCCATGATGGAAATTGGTTTTTAATTATCTACCTTTATGGCTTGAACAATGTAACTTATTTTACTGCTTTTTATAGATATCGGCTCTAAGCCCCAAGAGGCTGTTGACCTTGGTGTGGTTAATTTTTTTCTTTTAGTTTTTAAAATAGATTTTAGAAGGTAAAGAAAGACTATTAATTAGTCAAGACTTGTATATGAAATCAGGGTTTTCACCTGTCAGTAAAAGTATGGTTACTGTTCGATAAATGTTATTTTGTTTTTGGTTAATATTTGGGCAGGCCTGAGTCTTAACCTGTAATTCTTAAAGGCATTAAGCCATTGTTTCTTAATTGATTTTGTTTTTAATAATTTGTTATAGTAAGTATTATTTTAAGTGTTACCATGTAAATGAAAGGATTTACAGTGCAAAGAATTTATGTAAATGTTATCGTGTTAAGAGTACTATTGTTACTCTGTCTGGCTCATAAGGGTGATATTTAAATAAACCCTATAGTTCGATAATAGCATAATTTTTACATGCTAATTTCTTATCTCTGTTTTGTTAATTTTCGTTCAATGATTTTTATAGTTGTTTTAATGCTTATAAAAGAAGGATTAGGGTAATTACTGTAAACTTGATAATAGGATTAAGTTTATCTTTCAATAACCTAGGTAGTTGTACTTAAGTTACAGTAGAAACTTTTGTCTTACATCAAAGACACATATTGTCTGGAAATCAGTTGTTATAAGATTGTAATGAAATTTATCTTAACCTAACCCTAGGTGATAGTCCGTTTATTATATCTATGTTTATTTGTTAAACTATAAGTTTTTTGTTTATAAAGAATACTAGTATTAAAATAGTTATATAAGTAGTATGATCTCTAAATATTTTTACATACCTATGTTCAGTTCTTGTCTAAAGTAAATATATTTAACACAAAGTATTTACTGTTTCTTTACAGCATAAAATCATAAGCAAACTATAGCAGAATTTTAGTTACTTTTTTCATTCAGGTTAAATGAAAATCATCGTATTTACCTAAACACCCAACCAAGCGTGGAAAAATAAGCCAGGCATGGAAAAATACAGTCTAGAATTCTAATTCTATTTTTTTCTCATTTAGCATATTTACTACTATTTCTAACATAATCAGCAAATTACTAAGTCCAACAATACACAGTTACTCCTTTCTTCCTAAACCCTAATTAAATACTAACATGCATGTATTTGAAAACTAGTAAACATTTTACTGAAGATAGTAAATAAATATAATAACCTAAAAACAAATAGAACCTGTCAATAATAAGATGACAACAGCTTAAGGAGGTTGTTCCTCCCAATCAACTCCTGGAAAAAGATTAGACATCGCTTCTTCAGGACCCCCGAGCCTATTTCCTAGTCCTCCTGGTAGAGTACTCGGTGGAGGATATGTCCTTAAGACCTTCTGTCACCTGACAGGTCCAATTACCTTAGTAATTCAAATATGCTCACAACAGTAAGAACTTCATCTTAATAGCTGCAATAAGTTCAATATCAGCAGTTAACCCCTCAAACTCACTTCAGTAATCCCCTGCATCGAATTTCTCATGAGTAAATTCATTCACTCTGAATGACCACCTCTCAGAAATGAGCAACCTCAGCTGTATTCAATGGGAAATTTTATAGAGATGCCTAGGTCTTCTGGGCAGTTTTCCTTTAATGAGCCACCTGTTCCAGTTCCACTTTCTTGGGGAATCATGATCACAAATATAGGGAAGTTGCCACCTGCAACAGTTGGAAGTAGTTTGAGGATGCTGCCACTTGTCAGTGTACTCTCCACCCAGTCTCCTCCACCAAGTGACAAGTTAACACTCCTTTAACAGCTTGCCTAAGCTGTTGTCTCATCATTTATTTATTTATAAATAAAATATTCTGAATTACATTAATTATTATTAACCCCACTTGGTCATAAATTACAAACTTAGCATAAAATATACCACAATGTTCCTCAAATAACATTAAATTGTTTTTGCAAATTGGGGCATGTGACATACACACCCCCTTAAATTATAGCATCGTCCTCAATGTTATTTATTCTTTGTCCTCAAAGTTCCCCTGAAATAGAATTGGATATGCATCCTGCATATGAATTTCCAATTCTCAGGTGGTCTCCTCTGGAATAAGGTGCTTCCATAGCACCTTTACCTGACCAATGGTGTGGTTCCGAAGCAAGATCTCCCTCCGTTGGAGGATACAATCGGGTTCCACTAGAAAATCTCCTTCCGGTTCCACCTGCACATCAATCCAATTAATAACATGAGTAGTATCATGTACATATTTTTTTAATACAAAAATGTGAAAAACATTGTGAACTCTTAGATTCGGTGGTAGAGCTAACTGATATGCTACATGTCCGATCCTGGGCAGTATTTCAAAAGGACCACAATATCGAGGTGCTAGCTTGGCACAGTTACCCAGCCTTGGAGAACTCTTTTTGGGTATCACCTTAATGAAAACATGTTCGCCTACCTAAAACTCCTTTGGAGTTCGTTTAAGGTCTGCTTGACTTTTCTGTCGATCTTGCACAATTTTCAAATTACCTTGTATTTGTTTTACAATTAACTCCATTTCTTTCAATAATTCAGGTCCTAATACTAACCTGTCCACTGGATTACTCCAAGAGATGGGAGTATTGCATTTCCTTTCATACAGAATTTCGAAAGGAATATACCTAGCTGAAGCTTGATAATGATTATTGTAAGCAAATTCTACCAAGTGTAAATAATCTTCCCATTTATCTGGCTGCTCCTTTACGTACATTCTGAGTAGATCCTCCAATACCTGATTTACTCTTTCAGTCTGCCCATCAGTTTGAGGATGGAAATAGGTACTAAATTTTAACGTCATATTTAATCATTTAAACAAAGATTTCCAAAAATTACCTGTAAATTTAGGGCCTCATTCTGAAATTATCACCTTCGGTATTCCATGCAATCAAAAATTTTATTTTAATAAAATATCAGCAATATTTGTAGCTTTATAAATTGTTTTTACAGGTATAAAATGGGCTGCTTTACTCAATTTGTCAACCACTACCATTATTGAGTCGTTTAAGTTCCGATTTCTAGGTAATCCCGTAACAAAATCAAGGCTAATTATCTCCCATTTCCAACTAGGAATATGCAATGGTTGAAGTAGCCCAAATGGATGTTGATGCTCAATTTTTGCTTGCTGACATTTGAAGCATCTAGCAATATATTCTGCCAGTTCATTTTTCATGTTTGGCCAGAAATAATCCTTTCTTAGCATGGTTATAGTTTTCTGATAACCCAGATGCCCTGAATAAGGAGTTTTATGAATTTCGTTTAAAATTAACAACTTAATATTAGGTACATTAGGTACATTTAATCTTTCTTTATACGGTAATAATCCTTTTTCATTCAAGTTGTACCCTGTAGTTAGACTTTCTATTAAATTCTCTTTTACGTTTGCTTGTAATTTTTGGTAATTTTCATCTTGTTCTATTCCAGCTTCAAGTTGTTCTTCCAAGTCTGTTGTATAAGTGATGATGGCTGCTGTAAAATTCAGCTTTGCATTTCTACTTAATGCATCAGCAACCTTATTCTCCTTTCCTTTAATGTGTTGAATTTCAAAATCATATTCACTTAGAAAAGCTAGCCACCTAGCTTTCCTAGTATTCAAGTTAGGTTGATCTAACAGGTATTTCAATCCTTTATTATCCGTCATTAATATAAAATTCCTTCCAATTAAATGATGACGCCACATCTTTAAGGCATGTATGACAACAGCTAATTCTAAGTCATATGTCACATAAATTTTCTCAGGAATCTTCAATTTCCTAGACTCATAAGCAATGACATATCCTTACTGAGTTAATACTCCACCTAAATCGTCATTGCATGCATCAGTACATACTATAAAATCTGTATTAGGGTCAGCAATTCTTAAAATTGGTGCAGTGGTTAATAATGTTTTTAACTTTTTAAAAATGTTTTCACACTTTTGATTCCAATCAAATTTCTTCCCCTTTTTCTGCAAAGAGGTTATAGGATTTTCAATTCTTGAAAACCATTTGATAAACCTCCGATAATAACCTGTAATCCCCATGAATGATTGGACATCAATTACGTCTTTTGGGACTGGCCAATCTTTGATTTCCTTTATCTTTTTAGGGTCAACTGAAATTCCTTCTTTACTCACCACATGACATAAATATTGGATTTTATCTTTAAAGAAGTCACATTTACTAAATTTCACAAAATGTTGATGCTCTCGTAACTCTTGCAAGACAATTTTTAAGTGTTCTTTATGTTCTTCTTCATATTTTGAGTAAATTAAGATGTCGTCAACAAATATGACCACAAATTTATCCAGATATTTGTGCATTACATTATTCATTAGACACATAAAAATAGCTGGAGCATTAGTAAGCCTGAAGGGCATAATGACAAACTCGTAATTTCCATATCGAGTTCTAAAGGTTGTTTTAAATATTTCTTCATCTTTGATTCGGACCTAGTGATATCCAGACTGTAAATCAATCTTTGAAGACACTGTGGCTCCACGTAGTTGATCAAATAGATCACCTATGCGAGGTAACGGGTATCTGTTCTTGATAGTCATTTTATTTAATTGATGATAATCTATACATAGTCGTAGAGTTCCATTCTTCTTCTTAACAAGTATGATAATATGCTTGTCGGTTCTCTAATGTTGCATTGATCCTGGGCATTGTCCTTGCTAGATCACCAACAGTCATCTCCTCTTGTATTATGTGTATGTTGCTAACAGTCTTCTTCTGATTGGGGAAGACTGATGCATAATACAGACCATTGCATTCCCAACACTTTATGGGTTCCTTTCGTTCAAATTTCTTTGTACAGTTACTATGGTTGTTAGCATATTCTTTATTCCTTTGATTATTTGGATTGGTCTGTGAATTACTTCTATTTGCTTGGAAATTCTTACTAGGAAAATTTATGGTGTTATTATTTTTAGAATTTTGATTAGGTACAAACTCTTTCTTCTCTTGTTCAAAGTTATTATTCCTTTTGGCCTTCCAGTTGGCCATACTCTCCTTTTTACGATTCTGTTCATAACAAAAATTTGCTTTTCTCATTGCTTCTTCTAATGTTTTCAGATTGTCATACTTAATCCTGTCCTTTATATGATAAGGTAAACTGCTGAGAAATCATTGTACCTTAGGTTTGTCGTCCACAATATATGGTACATACCTGAACAGACTTAGAAATTTACTATTCAGTTCTTTCATATTCATTGTACCCAGTTTTAACTCATAGAATTGCTTAGCCCTTTCCTCATAGTACTGTTCAGATAAAAATTTCTTTTAGAAATATTTATTGAATGTACTCCAATTTATGTTTTTCTCCCTTATACCTTTTACTATTTTTAAGTCCTACCACCATATATCAGTTTTTCCTGTAAGATTATAAATAGCCATCATGGCCTTCAGTTGATTTGATTAGTTATAAATTTGGAAGTATTTATTCATCCTGGACAGCAAGGATTCTGCTTCTTCCCCCTTCTCAGTTTCTCCATTAAATGTTGGCGGCTTGATCTTCCTAAACTCCACAGAGATTTCTTCATAAAGTTTATATTTTCTCTTCCTAATATGTTGGTTATCTTCACTACTGTCACTAGTATAATGAGAGTTTTTTTTATGTAAATCACCATATACTTCGGAAGATGAGCTACTTTCGTTTTTAACTTGTTTAGTCTTTATCTTTATCTCGATAACCTATATCTTTAGACTCAGCTCTTTTATCCTTTCCCTCAGTATCAAATATTTCTATTAAGATCTAATTTAGCTCCTCTTGAGCTCTTAGAATCCTCTCATTTTCTTTCTTAATTGATTCCATCTCTGATTTTAATTCTTTAATTGTTTGTAGTGGTTCGGAAGAATTATCAGTTATATCTTCTTGTATAGGTTCTTTTTAAAGATTATTTCGTTCAGTGTAAGGAGATTCCTCATCTGCATATTCTTCCAATCTATCCATACCTGTCATTAACTCAGAAAAAAAATTCTGTAGGTGTATCATTCAAAGAAAACAACATCAGCATATTTATTTAAATTTACTGTTCCACATAAGCAAGTTGAGCTACATTTAGGACTAGTGTTTGAACCTTGTGCTCTGATACCACATGTAACAACCCAAAAATTGATAAAAATTTAAAAAATTTTGAGTGACATAAAATGTCTATAGTCGAAACTAAGTACCTGCTAAAGGTTAGCGAAAAATGAAACAGTTTATAAAAGAACATGGGATTGCTTCTTTAAAAGAACCTGTAAACTAAAAGGTGCAATATTGAAAACTTGTGTTAGTTTTATTAATGACTTAACAGCTGTAATTCTATCAGGGTTAGAAAAGGACTTGCATTTTGCTGCTGCTAGATATACTGATGTTTATCTTTTTTCAAGTAGGTAAGATTTTTTGTATGTGATCGGGGCTTACTTAGATTTTAGCTAACTCAATTGGACTGCTAGTTCCTTACAGGTTTAGTAGGTGAATGTAACATCCAGTAGGGTTTTATTTGAAATCACATCGAGAAGCTACTTCCCTAGCATGATTAAGATGCTAGTCTTAGAAAATGTTTATTATGTTGCTTTTCTTCAAGGAGGTAAAGTTAATCCTTTTTTGTCATTACAAATCCATAAAAAAAAAGTACAACAAAATACTCCAGCATAGTTATAAAATGCATTCCAAATACTATGCTGAAGGAAACAATCAAATTACTATTTGGTTTGAGTTTGACAACACCATATATTTTTGTTGAAAGCAAACTTGATCTGGATTTTAACTAAGATGCATTTATAGTACTCTATCCTTTGCTTAGTTGAACTCGATCTAGATTTTTTAGTTTTTAAAATAAATTTTAGAAGGTAAAGAAATATTGTTAATCAATCAAGACTTGTAAATGAAATCAGGGTTTTCACCTATCGATAAAAGTATGGTCAATGTTCGATAAATGTTATTTTGTTTTTGGTTAATATTTGGACAGGCCTGAGTCTTAACCTGTAATTCTTAAAGGCATTAAGCCATTGTTTCCTAATTGATTTTGTTTTTAATAATTTGTTATAGTAAGTATTATTTTAATTGTTACCATGTAAATAAAAGGATTTACAGTGCAAAGTATTTATGTAAATTTTACTGTGTTAAGAGTACTATTATTACTCTGTCTGGATCATAAGGGTGATATTTAAATATACTCTACAGTTCGATAATATCATAATTTTTACATGGTAATTTCTTAGCCTTGTTTTGTTAATTATTCTTCAATGATTTTTACAATTGTTTTAATTCTTATAAAAGAAGGATTAGGGTAATTACTGCAAACTTGAGAATATGATTAAGTTTATCTTTCAATAACCTAGGTAGTTGTACTTAAGTTATAGTAGAAACTTTTGTTTTACATCAAAGACACATATTGTCTGGAAATAAATTGTTATGAGATTGTAATGAAAATTATCTTAACCTAACCCTAGGTGATAGTCCATTTATTATATCTATGTTTATTTGTTAAACTATAAGTTTTGTGTTTATAAAGAATACTAGTATTAAAATAGTTATATAAGTAGTATGATCTCTAAATATTTTTACATACCTATGTTCAGTTCTTATCTGAAGTAAATATATTTAATACATAAAGTATTTACTGTTTATTTACAACATAAAATCGTAATCAAACTATAGTAGAGTTTTAGTTACATTTTTCATTTAGGTTAAATGAAAATCATCATATTTACCTAAACACCCAACTGTACTAGAGTACAACCTAAGCCAAGCGTGGAAAAATACAGTTTGGAATTCTAATTCTATTTATTTCTCATTTAGCATATTTACTACTATTTCTAACATAATCTGCAAATTACTAAGTCCAAAAATACACAGTTACTCCTTTCTTCCTAAACCCTAATTAAATACTAAGATGCTTGTATTTGAAAACTAGTAAACATTTTACTGAAGAGAGTAAATAAATATAATAACCTAAAAACAAATAGAACCTGTCAATGATAAGATGACAACAGCTTAAGGAGGTTGTTTCTCCCAACCAACTCCTAGAGAAATCTTAGATAGTGCTTCTTCAGGACCCCCTAGCCTGTTTCCTGGTCCTCCTGGTAGAGTACTAGGTGGAGGATATGTCCTTAAGAACTTCTATCACCTGACTGGTCTAATTACCTCAGTAATTCAACTCTTCTCACATCAGTAATAACTTCATCCTAATAGCTGCAATAAGTTCAGTCTCAGCAGTTAACCCCTCAAACTCACTTTAGTAATCCCCTCCATTGAATTTCTCATGAGTAAATTCATTCACTCTAAATGACCACTCTCAGAAATGAGCAGCCTCAACTATCTTCAATAGGAAATTTTATAGAGAAGCCTAGGTCTTCTGGGTCAGTTTTCATTTAATGAACAAGCTCCATTTCCACTTTCTTGGGGAATCATAACCACAAATATAGGGAAGTTGCCACCTGCAATAGTTGGAAATAGTTTGAGGATGCTGCCACTTGTCAATGTACTCTCCACCCAGTCTCCTCCACCAAGTGACCAGTTAACACTCTTTTAACAGCTTCCCTAATCTATTGTCTCATCATTTATTTATTTATAAATAAAATATTATGAATTACATTAATTATTCTTGACCCCACTTGGTCATAAATTACAAACTTAGCGTAAAATATAACACAATGTTCCTCAAATAACATTAAATTGTTTTTGCAAATTGGGGCATGTGACAGATACGGTCAGAACTGTTTAGGCCATTGTTGCACAAAACAAATGGCATGTTTATCGAATGGATGTTAAATCAACATTTTTGAATGGCTATCTGGATGATGAAGTATATGTGGAACAACCATAAGACTATGAAGTTCTAGGACAAGAGCACAATGTGTACATGATTAAAAAGGCGCTCTATGGTTTGAAGCAAGCTTTGAGAGCTTGGTACAGTAGTATTGATTCCTATCTCATTGAAAATGAATTTCATAGAAGTGAAAGTGAACCGACATTGTACACCAAAGTGAATGAGAAAGGTAACATGTTAATTATCTTCCTATATGTATATAATTTAATATTTACTGTTGATTTTGGCATAAGAGAATTTAGAATAGTCATGGAAAGGAATTTGAAATGAATGATTTGGGGCTTATGAAGTTTTTTATGGGCATTGAAGTCCATTAGTCTGAAAGTGGTATTTTTATATCACATTCAAAGTATGCAAGTGTAGTTTTAAAGAGATTCAATATCTCTAATTGTAAGTAAGCCCCAACACTAGTAATAACAGGTTTAAAATTGAGAAAATACGATGATGGATCAACTGTAGATCCTACGTTTTTTAAAAGGATTGTTGGCATCCTTATGCATTTAACAGCGATGAGACCAGACATCATGTATGGAGTAATTCTGATCTCAAGATTCATGAAGTCACCAAAATACTTTCATTGGCAAGTAGGTAAAAGAATTATGCAGTATGTAAGTGGCACAAAAGACCTTGGCATAATGTATTCAACCTATGAAAATTTTAAGTTCATGGTGTGTGCAAGAAGATGAGGGACCTTTTTGTGCACGTTAGATGCAATAGAAACCTGAAAAATCAGGCATCCCTCAACTTACTTGGATTTTTTGAGATACTTATGCAAAATATCTTGCATTGAGTAAAAAACATGAAATTTAGGAAATTGAATCACCTTTCCGAATATATAACTTTTATGTATCTAAAATTTGCATAGCTATGTCAAATTTCATTCTTCCTAACAGGCACTTTTTATTTTTCAGGGAAATTATAAGGTATATGTTTTTGTGGGTGCAGTCTCTGGGGGCATAAATGATCGAATCAAGCTACAAAAATTGACATCCATGTAGAGAACCCATAGCACTAGTGCGGCACTATTTTTCAAAAATTAAATTAGTAATTTTATAATATTTTTATAATTGTCTAAGTGAGAAAACCTCGAAAATGGTACGTGTTTTGTGGGTGCAGCCTTTGAAGGTCTTAATGCAAAAATCATGAAATGGGGTTTTGATAGAACGTAGAGGTTAGTGTCTTCTTGTGCACCATACAATTTTTGTTTGAAGTGATCAAGAATTGAAAAAGTTATAGAAGAAACACTAACAGTGTGTTTTTTGAGTTGAGGAGTGATGACAGAAGATAAATAAGAAAAAAATAGAAAAAATTATCTATTCTTGTTAAAATCTACATATTTAGAATCTGCAAAAAAAAACATATCTGTTTCCAAAATCTCATAAAAAATGGAGGTGTGCAGCACCATCAGACGAACCGTTAAACACGAGCATATTGAAAATATGGATATAATGCTGAATTTGCCATGGTTTATCATACTCCAAGGCACACGCATGTTAATCCGAAGCAAAGTACAAAGCAGACACATAGGAATAGGAATTCCACGAAAGCATGGGTGGAGGCTCGGTCTTATCATTTGGAGGGAAAAAAAATTTGAATTTAACAACACGCGCTCGCGATGTAACACTACAAAACGCGTGCGCGTTATATAAACACAAAAACACGAGCGCGTTATAATCATACAAAGCGCGTGCGCGATATGTAAGCCAAAAAATAGTGCCAACATAAGGCTCATTAAAAAAAAGGCTCATTTTAGACAATATTTCCTCAAATACTAGTGAAAAATTGCATTCGTATTGGATTCAATTCAAAAATTGTCTCCTTTAAACATAATAGCATGAGATAGAATTTTCCTAAAAAAAATAGTGGCAAATCGCATATGTCCTAGCTTAAATTCAATAAAAATGTCACTAAAAACCACAATAAACATCAAAGGGGATGCATTGATCTCGTCCATGATCCTATTGTCTTTCTCTAAGAGAGGAATGTCTTTGATTTCATTACAATGAGGAGATAGTGGATTGATGGAAGCTTGTTATAA
>LPNX010091433.1:0-23753 GCA_001517045.1 Pseudotsuga menziesii
AAAACAATGATGTGAATAAAGAATTTTTTAAACTACTCAATATGAAAAACCTAAATGGAAAAACCCTATTTATAATTAACAAAATCTTAGTTTAATATTTATGATATTAAAATCATTAATTCTTTATATAAAATGATATTTTCCAATTATAATATTATAACAAAATCAAAATTATAAACACAAAATCACTCAACTTAGTCTTTTTTAAATAAGTTGTGATTTATATAATATAATATTTTTTCAAAAAAAACTTATAAAGTTACAGGTCAATTGGTAATGAATAATCGAGATTGGAAGTTGTAAATAGAAGATCACTATTCAAATCTTATCTATATAAAAAAAAACTATAAATATAATTACACACACATATTCTAATAAGTTTTGGTATGTTCTAAATATTTATAAATAGTATAGATCTTGGATGTCTTTAATATAAAATTAATGACCTTTGTATAAATATTGAGTGTCTTTAATATAAAATTAATGACCTTAGTATAGATCTTGGGTGCCTTTATTATAGAAGTAACGAGGTTATTAGGTATTGGATCATTGTGATCAATATTTGCATTTAGAGAAGTTATATTAAAATGATAAATTTAAACATATTATTATTTTATGGAACAAAATATTTATTGCATTTGTTGCAATTTATGCAATTTTTTTAGGAGTAAGCTAGCTCGGGAGCAATCCTCCCTCATTGGACTGAGGAGGAGCAAAGTTATCGTTGACTTTGCTCCTCCTCCGTCGGATGGAGGGACGATTGCTCCTGAGCTAGCTCACTCCATTTTTTATGGGTTTTAATTTATTTAAAGTTGAACAATATATCTCTTGGCAATAAAGGGGTGAGAGGGATGTTTTATTTACCTATGGATATATGTATTGGGAGGGTCTATTTTCATTTATCTTATGATATAGATAAATAAATTTTAGAAAGAATCAGAAAAAAGGAAACTTATTAAGCTTATTGGAGGATTTCAAGCAAGCAAAATAGCGGTGGTTATCAAAGATAGAGTGAAGAATCACGTTGAGGATTAGTATTTTAAAAGTATATAATATATTGGGACCAACATACAAGATGATAAATAAAAATTGATATAAAAAATGTCATGAAAAAGATCAATACTTATGGTATCTAATGAAACAAGGAGATTTTTAAAAGGAAATTTGTAATGAGATGGAGTTTGAAGCAAATGCTGAGTTGTGGGAGTTGAATATATGTTGTCATTGATGTCAAAGGTAAAATGTCAAAGATCAAATATGGTTCAAGACAAGTTGAATATATGTTGAAAGTATGATCAGAGATGGACAAGTTGAAATATGGACAAGAAAGATCTAAGGTGTCAAAATATAAAAATATGGACCACAATTTAAAATCCAAGAGGTCCAAGGACCATCATGACATTAGTCGCATTTACACACATATCTATGTACATGAAAGAATAATTTGTAAATAACCATAAGTATGAGATTTGTGAAATAAGAAAATTATGTGTGCAAATGTCCCACAAGTGTATTGGAGTTTGTGTGTCTTTAAATACTAAGATGAATTGCAAAAGTGGCACACCAACATAAAAAAAAAACTTGTCGAAGATGCAATCCAGCAGAATGATATCCGAAGTAAATGAAATTAACAAAGTGGACACATCTCTTGAGTTAAGAAGGTTATAAATAAGCAAAATATGGTCATGGTGAAGTAAGCTTGTGGAAAATGAAGATTCAACTGTTTGACAAGCTTTATAGGTTTTTAATTTTGGGGTATCAATGGATCGTTGATCATAGATGAATATTCTTTTAGAGTATGAATATTCTTTTGGAGCAGAGTCGCAATGCGAGATGAACAACACTGCTTGATAGGATACTCAATGTCTAGATGTGTGAACAACAAGTATGACTATGCAGATCACTGCTCTCCAGAAGAACTTGGGGAAAGAAAATGAATGAAGAGATGGAATGGAACCAACCATTTAATGAACCAAAAACTAATTCCTTGGAGGAGCAATTGCAAAACATTTTTGTAGAACTTCCAATTCCCGTTCGACAGATTCATTCCCAAAGTGTTCAATTCTCATCAAATCTTCTCGACTGTAATTTAAGAGGTCAAATAATGTATGTATATTGGCTCTTCTGAGGCAATTATATGTTCTGGGGGTATATCTTTACCTGATTCCCTTTGTTATCTATAAACAAGATTAACTTGTGTAAACAATCAAGCATGACATGGTTCTATTCCAACCAGTCTATCCTGATAAGTACATCATATGATCCTAAGGGTAAAATGTTCATATTTATCCTATAAGGGAAACTATTCAGGTTTACCTTATTATCTCTAACTGTTTTAGACACCTTTTGTTTCATACTCGTGGCTAATTGCACCAGCCAGGGTTTCTCATGTTTAAATTTGTCCAGTTTACATAAATCAACAAATTTAGGCAATACATAGCTTTGGAAAGAACCAGGTTCAATCACTATTGAAATAGAAGTGTTGGAAAGCTTACCTTATATCTCCACCATAGTAGCCTGATGGTCTTCTTGTCGGCCATTCAAGGCAGCATAAATCCTCAGTGTTCCAGCTATGTCCTCTACAATGATATCATTTATTTTGGAATATTTCTATGTTTCGTGCTCCCCATATGCTAAAAAGGAATAGAGCTGGGAAGGCATCATTAAAACATACCCCATCATCTTGTACCTATGCCTGCTGAAGCCATTCAATGCCATGGCACTTTTTTCCTTTCTCCACTTACTGCCCATCACTGAAAATCCAAATGATACTTACAAAAAAGAAACTATGTATCCAATGAATTGTCACAAAAAACTTGTGAAAACCCAATGAATTTTCACAACAAAAAACCATCTACACCAAATGAATCTTCACATGAAAAAACCTTGTATACCCAACAAATTTTTCACAGAAAATACCTATGTATACCTAGTGACCTTCACAGAGAAAACCCTGTATCCCCAATACATTTTTCAACAATATAGAAGCAAATGATTATTAGCTGAGACCGTAATTCAATGATTTATATGCACTGCATAGATACCCAACTGGTTTTTGACAGATATCAGATATACCCAATTGGTTTTGCTATATACACGTGATATACACCTTCATACAAACCCTAATGATGTTGTTGACAATAATGGAGGGAAGTAGGCCTTCCTTTTTAGTTATAGGCCATCAAAGATCCTATGCATTGCAATGACCCCATTCATGCTGTCATAGGCACTATCCCATTGTTCTCAGCATCACACCACCCAGGTTTTTTTATGGCCCAATCCCTTATATGACCATCCAAGAGACTACTAAGATGAGTGCTCTTCCAAATTAAAGCTCTCAAAAGAAGGCACATCACATAAATGTTGATAATTCTATGAGTTTTGTCAGTGTTCATAGACCTGGGGATATGGGCAATGGATTTCCATGCTGTCCTTTATCACTTATGCTCTTTTTTTCCCAGGTGAAAGTGTTGGATGTTGAACTTACTTTTTATGTCAAGGTCCTAGCAAAATCAAACCTAGATCTATTGAGTTACATACTTCCATCATAATAAAAGATAAGTCTACTTACATACTTCCGGACTAACCAGTACACCATCCCATCGAAACTAACTATACTCCCCCTCTCAACAATTAATTATGTATTTTACTAATATCAACTGAATCAATTATATTTACTAAAAGAAGAGAACTCGCTAAAAGTTTAATTCAATTATATTTACTAAAAGAAGAGCACTCACTAAAAGTTTAATGGCTTTGTTGATATGATCATGAACAGGCCTACTGAATGATGGTACAGTTTCCATGAAATCCAGGAATTTAGCTAGGGAAAGCCATGAATAAAGTGCAATTTCTGTAAGATATTCATCCCATATTTTGGTCACATTGCATATAATAGAGGGATTATTGCTTGAGGAGCTATGAGAACTGGCGTTCTCTTCACTGTAAAGAGTACTGTAATCAGAATCATCCCCCGCATATGTTTGCGGAGACATAAACATAGAAACTATTTGTTGCATGCTATCCACCTCAGGTGAAGTATCCATAACACAAATTTCTTCATCTTGTGGATTTTTGGAATTGCTTCTACTACCATAAAATATATCCTCCTCGTCACCACTATCATTCTTCTCCATCAATGGTAATAAAAAATCTATAAACATAGCCTGCTCGAGCTGGCTTGCAATTCTGATCTCGAGACTAAACCTGCACTCTTTTCCCACATTCCATGTGAAGTCACAATGAAGGAGCCCAAACAGAAAGCTAACAGGAACAATATCTTCTTTCTCCACAGGAAGCAGCCTAATGATACATTCTAATACATTTTTCATTTCATATTCCTTTACCGTCATATGAGCATATGGTTTAATCACATTATAAACCCACCTATCAACGTACAGTACTAGAGCTCGGTCGATGAATCTCTCGTAATTTCCCTGCCTCCTAATGGACTCCATTATTTGTCGAAAGTATTCAATTGGGAGCATTAACAAGTCATTGATCAACTAATCTTTGTCATGATTCTCCATGTGAACACCCACATCAAACCCAATCTCCATAGGTGTCAAAGGAATCGATGTGGATCCCTGTTTATTGTTCATGATTTCAGAGCAGGCCAACAGCGCCAAGACCTCAATACAGGCACCAACGATCTCTAGTTCCTAGGGTATGGGATGAAGATCCTTGCAACTACGCAGAGCTTCACTGGCGTCGTCCTAGTTTTTTAGTATAATGCACCAAAAAAAACGCCCTTGTTATCCAAAAACCACGATGGAGAAAACCCAAGGACCAACACTGCTATGCACCAAAAAAATTCCCTCGTTATCCAGAAAACACAATGGAGAAAACCCAAGGACCAACACTGCTACACACAATAAAAAACGCCTTCGTTATCCAAAAAACACGATGGAGAAAACCCAAGAAAAAATGATGGAGAAAAACCACAGGAAAACCCTATTCAACATCATGCAGGGTGCACGCAGGCTTATGGTGGAGGCGTGGGCAGGATTGTGAAATAAAATATCCCCCAACATATTGCATATTTATATAGTTTAAAAAAAACCCCTTTTTACCCCTAATATACCACCAATATATTGGCTTGTAATTTTTTTATTTTTAACCCCCCCCCAATATGAACGAACGTGATATCATATTGGTCCCTAGGTGATGCCCCCGTGGTGTTTGGGGCCATCTTATCTAGGAGGCCACTAAAAAATGAAATTTCTTAAAATGAAAAACTGACCATATCAGGATATGCACTTGACTAAGGCGAGTTGATTGGTACACTTGATTTTTGGAGATTCCAATTCTTCACCTTTCAAAATTGACTTGCGAGATTCTGATCTGCGGTTTTCTGGTTTTTTGTAGTTTTATGGTCTGAATCCAAACTAGGGTTTTATTTTCCCGAATATCTACCCACTCAAAAATTTTGATCAAGGGCTCAATAGATGCGCTCTATGGAGGTGCAACTTTCTATGCAATCAAATCTTCAAAAACTCCAACTTTGATAGAAACTCTAATTTCTTGTCGGAGGGAGAGGAGAGAGAGTTTCACCTTGTGAAAGATGTTTTGTTCAGGCTAGCTCCGATACCTTGTTAATATTCCATATGCTTAGATAGATGTCATTAGTATTTAATTCAATTTCACAACAATAACATATGTAGGATCACTAAAAGAAACACAATCACAAGATAGACATAGATTTATCATGGGAAACCCTCAAAAGGAAGAAAACCCAACATAACTTCCTATATATAGATGTATCAAAAGTAAAAATATAAAACTACAAACAAGTGCTCTTCCTCCTTGGAGATATTTCTCTCTCTCTATCCTATACGCTATACACAAGTGAGTGTGTGTGTTTAAATGAGGAACACACCTCTTCTATTTATACTCTTTCTTACACTTGACTTTTTCCCTAACAAGTGGGCCCCAAAAAAATGACTGGGCCGACTTCACCTAGAAAGTCACAAAACACTATTATATTATATTCGGGAGGGTTCTATTGATCTGACTTACAATGAAGGTTTTACCTCATGACTCTATGATGAGGAAATACAATAGTAACATCCCAACAGAGGAATAAAACATCTCCCATAGGTTACATTAGTAAAATATATTTAGAATATTCTTTCGAGTTACAATATTTTAACATGAAGGAATGTGGTGTAAGAAGGAAAATCTTGGATGACGAGACAAGGATTGGGCACTTCATACATTACTCATATATGCTTCTCCACCTACTATTGAAATTTGGCGTAAATATGTGGTGTTGTCTATTATATATTCTTCAAAATCCTACTAGTATTCAAATACTTGTTTCGACGCAATAAATGTGTGTTTCATTTAAACCGATTAGTTTATCTTTATGGAACAAATGCATTATGTAGTTTGGACTTCTACTAGGTTGTAGTTTAAGTCTTCTTGCAACTGCTTGATCTATCGATAGGTAGACCAAACATGTAAAATTACTTTTGAAACTTCATGTTGTGCATTCTTCCCTTGTTGAAAGCATTCTTTTCTATGTTCATGCAGTTCTCCTTCCCTCTTCCTTTCCTAAAGAAGTTTTTTGTCCAACATATGTAAGCTTCAAGCAATGGGTGTAGCTTATCATTGACCCTCCAATTGATTGATGAGTGATTGCTTAATATTTCAACTACCACAAGTATCCATGTAATATGAAAATCACTTGTTGAGGATTTCATTTTTCAATGAAGTTTTTTTCCCTTTTTTCCTACAACATGAAACCTATATGCTAAAACTTATCATATTCTAGACTCAATATATATTCTATCTGGTTAGATTTCATCTTCCTATTTTATTATATTAGTGTCACTTGTTGACTGAGTAATTCAAATGTAAAATTTTGCATGTAGTCTTGATGTCCCACCAAAGTCGTCCCCCACAATTTATTATGTGTTTTCTCTACAATATGCCATACTTGTCTCTACAAACATGAGTTACTCAAAAACATGTAATGATATAGAATTAGAATATTTTAATCATGCAGCTTCAGTGAATCAACAATTTTCCTTCAAGAGAAGAAGTATGAAGTTGATTTCATTTAAAACCTCAGAGTACTTCCATGAGGTGTTGGTCCACTACCTGAGTATACATAGTGTCGATGGAGTCTCTCTAGCACTGTATACCTTGTTGCACTACTAGTGGCTTTATATGTGATTGATTATTCATGTCCAAATTGTCAAATTGCTCTAAATCACATTACTGCTACTATATACTAACAACAATTAAGTTTCTCTTACTTTTAAGTAGGTGCTTGTTGATTTTCAACTCCACTTGTCTTTATCTATCATCTCAACTTGATGTTATAATATTATGCTATAGTCCAATGGTACAAATTGCAGGTGATTCGCAGTCCAACATATATTCTTTGGATTGTTGTTATTTCTTCCTCAGGACTACGTGTTGTAATAGTGATAAGGTCATGATCACATGATGTTATAAAAAAATATCAATAGCAATGAAATAAAATTTTATTGAAATTTACAGAAAAATAAATTACCTGAAATGGGGTTGTTTCGACCCCGAGCTTCAATGTAGGGAGCTCTTGAAAGCAGTAGTATGATTATGAAAATCATTGCTTTGAGAAGAAGGATAGAGGGAGTGCTGTTCATATTTTTGCTTCTTGTTTCTGTGCTTGTTGCAATTATTGGATAGATGCCGAGATTATATAGACGAGATAACTAATGCTAACGTCAGAGAAAGCAAGCAGCGTCGGCTGTGGAAAATGATGAGCGATTGTATAACTGTGTGTAGGTAATTTATAGCGCAATTTGGGTTAACCGGGTGTATGTATTTATTGGGAGGTTTCAATTCTTACTCGGGTACAGTGCCTATAGGCCCAATCATACAGGCAACAATAAGAAGGTGCTACCAACCACTACCTGATCTTACCCATTTGCGACACGGGCGGGGTGAGTCACATCTCGAAACAGGATTTGGCATACTACAGTTTCAATTTGAGAAGAATAAATTCATGATCCCGCAGTCATCGGCATGATTGGAGCTAAATTCTTTCCTTATTGTTGGATTGTGTTGAATTTCTATTTACGAGTATAAATTATCACATTCATTTAATCTCTTACATATTTTTAGTTATTTGTTATTAACTTTTAGTCATTTATCATCAAGGATTAATTATCTATTTATCAACTTTTAGTTATTCATGTATTAACTATGAGTTATTCATTCTAATGATTTTTAGGTCGATAGCCCTTTAAATATTATACCAAATTTTAGGTTTATTTGAGCAGATAACCAAGATTAACTCAGTGTAACAAACCACTGTTGGGCAAAGTGGAGAAAATGGAAAAAGGTTAAATTAGTTTTATTAATTAATCATGTTTATTTATGCAAATAAGAAAGCTCCTCATTATATAAGAGGACAGTCCCTAGTAAAAAGGTCTTCTTTGTTTTTGCTGAAACACGTCTCTCTTTCTCTGCGTTTCCCTTTTTGCTTATTTGTTTTGTTTTTAGGGTTTAGCGTGAAGCAGCTAGAGTGCCTCATTTATGGCAGCCTTTGGTCTTTCAATCCATCCGTGATCACCTCCCATATAGAGAGCTAGCCTTTCCCATAGGCTCTCTCTCTCTCACTGGAGGTTTTCTTCATCTTGCCGGAATCTGCTGAACAAGTAGGAGCAGGCTAGACTGATGCTACGCTCTTGCTGAAATATTCCACCTTCATGGGAAAATGAGCATAGCTCCTCCTTCATCACGTTGCATTGTTAGCACCCCCTCACATATAGGGCATGCGTAGCTACACCTCCTGTGCACTCCCTTTAACCTCTGCGCATATCCCAGAGCTGAGCATTGTCTTCAGCTGGAACAATGCCGGTTCAGCCTGTGCTTCATTGATCACACCCTAGAAAATATGTGTGTGGCAGTTCAAATGGTATCAGAGCCTTAAGATCTTGACTGTGGGCTCCAACAAAATTTTTTTGGGTATTTTTAATGAAACATTCCAGATTTCATCGGCCTCCAGATTGATGAATGCAAGTGAATACACAGATCTCATAGCCCCACGGGTGCACAGATCTCAGATATAATATAGAGGAGGTTCACAGATCTCTCCCTCTAGACCTACAACTCCTTTGCTCTAGTTTAGGTTTTTTTACCACCAACGTTGGTTGTGATATTCAGTTGGCCTCACGATGCCTCCTCGAAGAGATCCCTTGGCAGTAGAATCAGATTTCAATACTTCAAAGCCAGTCTAAGATCTTGTTTCTGTACTCAATGAGTTGTTGAGGATGCAACAACTGACCAATCCAGACCCATTCTGATTGGACACTAGAATACAACTCCGTAAGTTTGCTAGGCAAACCAATGGAGAAGCTATTGATTCATGGATCCGTAGCCTCTCCACCTACTTTAACACATGCACAGGACTCACTAAGGAGAGAAAGCTTCAAATTGCCTCCTTACAACTTGAAGGCCTTGCACAAACCTGGTGGGACACTGAGCAAGAAAAGACCACATTCGTGGTGGAACTTGGAACTACTCCAGGAACTTCGTCCTCCACACCCATCTGAACTTGGGCTCAACTTTCTGATGCATTGAGAACCCGCTTCTACCCTCCAGGGTATGTACAATATCTATGGATGAGATGTCATCAAATCAGACAACTTCCTTCACAAAGCATTCAAGGTTACATCGACTTCTTTTGCAAACTGCGCCTGCAACTCCACATTGTAGACCCGGAAGAGGTACTCATTCTTAAATTTATCGCTGGTTTATTGATGCAGTTCCATAGAGAGGTAGAGCTGTTCGAAAATACAACATTAGATAAAAAATTTCAGAGAGCATTGGCTATCGAAAGGAATATTGCTCCTAGGGGTCGTACTCCTCAATACTGCCCCAACCCTCATGCCTCTCCCTCTCAAACAACCATCTCCAACTCTTCAGTTCGTTTTCTACCTACTTGACCTCAAAATCCTGTTAGCCATACAAATACAAGAACACCTTGGTGTTCATTCCATAAGGCTACCTCACACAAGTCCTCAGATTGTCAAACCCTCCAAACTCTAAAGACCAACAAATCCGTACTCATAGAGCTCATTAATACTCCACCAGCTGAGGAAACTGAAGAAGTTGCTCTAGAAAATCCCACCAAAGTGGATCCCTCTTTGATCCTAATGACCCAAAATGATTCAAACTCCTCAACCCAACCACTTTTCACTCATAATTTTCAAATAAAAAATTCTTTAGCCTTACTGATTATGGAAAATGGCAGTGAGAAGAAATTGGTATCTTAAGCCCTTGTCAACCGCCTTAACCTCTTTACTACTCCTCACCCACATCCCTATCAGCTCAGATGGGTTCGAAAGGATGGTCCCCATCTCCTAGTATTTGAGCGATGCCTTGTCACCTTTGCTATAGGCCAATTCAAAGACACTATTCTCTGTGATGTTTCCCCCTTGGATTGTTTAGATTTACTATTAGGAATACCCTACCAATCACAAAGAAATGCTATATATCTAGCCAAATCTCACCAATATAAGCTTTCAAAAGATGGCCACACCTATATATTAACAGCAGCAACATCAAAACCCCTTCTACTACCAAGAAAACCCTACATGTCCAACTTAATCAATATATATCTCTCTGTTTGGTGTGCCCTGTACCACCAAACAATACCACTCATCTTGTTCCTGAATCCATGACTCCCCTTCTCAAAGAATTTTTCAATGTGTTTCAACCTCCTATGGGCCTCCCCCCCTCCAGGAACATAGACCATTCAATCCATCTTATCCTTAGATCTGCCTTACCTAATGCCCCCACTTACCGGTTGCCCCCCACAGAAACAGAGGAAATGGAAAAACAATTGACATAACTCATTAACTCTCGTCATATCCAACCCTCTTCTTCTCCTTGCGCATCTCCCACATTTGTTATTCCCAAACAAGATACCCCAGACATGCGCCTTGTCACTTATTACCGGGCCCTCAATAAAGCTACTGTAAAAAACCGTTACCCACTACCCTGAATTAAGGAGTTACTCGACACCCTCCAAGGAGCAAAATGGTTCACCGAACTAGATCTAATAGCCAGTTACCATCAGGTTCGAATGAACCCAGATGATGTATGGAATACAACATTTAATACTAAATTTGGTCTTTATTAATGGAAATTCATGCCCTTCAGCCTCACCAACGCTCCAACAACATTTATGAGGCTCATCAATGACATTTTTAGACCACATTTGGGCCGCATGGTGGTCATCTACTTAGATGACATTCTCATCTTTAGCCATACATGGGATGCACACATGCAACATGTCCGACAAATTCTCCAAATCCTCCAAGCCAACAAGTTGCAGGTAAAAGAAAAGAAGTCATATTTTGGTCAGAATACAGTTCCATATCTAGGATTTGTGATCAATTCGAAAGGTATTTAACTGGATCCAACCTGTATCAAAGCATTGAAGCAATAGCCACTCCCTTCTTCGGCAAGTGAGCTCAAAATCTTTCTGGGTGGTATAAATTTCTATCGTAAGTTCATTTTGCACTTTTCTCCGATTGCTCGTCCTTTACATCATCTTTCTAATAGTTCTTCAACATTTAATTGGACTAATGAAGCCACTAGTCATTTTACTCAGCTCAAGGAAGCCCTATGCTCATCACCAGTTTTACATTTTCTAGATCTCTCTCAACCTTTTGAGATTGAGTCCTATGCCTCACAATATGCTATTGGGGCCAAGCTTAAATAGGGAGGCCACCCCATTTCTTTTCACTCTAAAACTCTTTCCCTGGCCAAGATGAACTATAACACTTATGACAAAGAGTTTTACAGCCTAGTTTGAGCCCTCAAGCAATGGAGACATTATGTGCTCGGTAAAGAAACCATCTTGCATACATACCACCATCCTTTGATTTTCATCAATTCACAGTCAAAGATTCAGGAACAAAGGCACCTTAAATGGGCCTCCTACACTCAACAGTTTCGCTTGGTCATCCGATATAAGAAAGGCACTTCGAATAAGATGGCTGATTTGCTCAGTCGGCCGCCTACTATAGTCCTCTCCATTCTAGAGGTGCATTGTACTAACTATGACACATGGAAGGACCAATATGATACCGACCCAGACTTTCAAAATATTTGGATAGCCTTGCACAGACCCACAAAGATCAATCAGACCCCCTTCCTAGACTACACTATCCAGGATGGTTGGCTTTATAATTCAATTTGCTATGTGTTCCACACTCACAGGAACACCTCTTGCTCATCAGGGAGGTGCATGCTTCAGCTTATGGTGGCCACTTCGGTACCACAAATACCATACAAAATATGTAACGCCATTTCCATTGGCCTTCCATGCAGCCGCAAGTTGAGAAATTTATCCGAGCTTGTGGATTATGCTCCCAATCCAAGCCATCCAACCAGAAACATGGCTTATATCAGCCATTGCCTTTTCCTTCATGGCCTTCGGAGTCAATCTCTATGGACTTTCTCAGTGGATTCCCAACCACCCAAAAGAAACATGATGCAATCTGGGTAGTGGTATGCCGCTTCAGCAAAATGGCACTTTTTACTCCATGCACAAAAACTACAATAGGAGCACAAACAACAAAGTTATACTTCCGGCATGTTTGGCCACATTTTGGCCTACCAAGCACTATCATATCAGATAGAGATTCTCGCTTCCTAAGCACATTTTGGAAGACAATCTGGGCGCTACTAGGGTGAAAACTCAAGTTTTCCACAGCATTCCATCCTCAAACGGATGGCCAAATAGAAGTGGTGAGCAGGGTCTTGGTTCATGCTCTTAGAAATCACTTTGGCTCCAGCTGATATTATTATAGAATTTGCTCAATTGTTGCAATTCCAATTGCTACCTGTTTTGACAATGAGCTTCCTAGTCACCCAACGGTAAAGAATCCTTCTTCAGGATTGTTGTTGACATAGCTGGTTTGTAATTTTGTTTTATGAACCAAATTATTGTTTTATGCTTGTAGCCTTCAGGCAACCCGGCGATTGGGACGATCCATTAAGTCCATATGTAGTAGACTGGAGGCCAAGGAAGGTCGCATTTTTCTGCACGTTCAGTTATTACTCCTGATCCAAATATCGACATTGACCAGTTAGTAGTGCCTTGGAGTATTGCATTGAACTTGACGTATCCATAGTGACTCCATATAACATGGAGAGGTGTGATGTGAATAACATTAGGATATTATTCTCTTTGAAGTTTAAACACTACCTACTGCACATGTATTATATTAGAACTTACACTAATTCTATGTGCATGGATGAAACAAATTAAAGGACCTTGTTGAATATGGACCTCATCCTCCTCAGGGGAAAATGGGTGCTAATTAATACATTATGAGGGAGGATGGCCATAGACTTGAACTTCCCTACTTGAATAAGAGCAGTGACCACCATTTATAGTTAGATTATACGGTAGGCATCAGTTTTTAGTGATTGTTCCATTTTTTTCTAACGTTCTTTAGACAGCATGTATTTCATAGGTGGTGATACACTTATCTGTTGGAAAAATGTAATTACACACATATCTCTACTTGGCTTCCAACCGACTCTATCAGAGTCTGTACAAGCCACGATCTTGTCTGTCAGTCTGACAAGAAGGAAAAGTCCACATGTAGGCAGCGTAATTCAATCGAATTTATTTCAGAAGCTAAGTTGTTAGGTAGATAGTTATTGCAGCATTTAATGGAAAGTAAGTGGGAAAGCAAGTCAGCCTATGCTGAAGCAATTTTCAGATTGCCTATAAATAGAAGAAGTAATTTGTAAATCAGTTTACACAGGAACACATACACAAGAGAGACATTAGACAGCAGAGGAACTCCGGGTGAGAAAGAGAAGTCGAAGCTCAAGCTTCTGTGCATGTGATTTAGTCGGAGAGATGAAGCTCTGTGGACCGACGAGTTTGTAACAGACAAGTTTGTATTACTTTGTATTTCCGCATAGTTAATATATGAAATAGTTTGTGGTTGAATTCATGATTATTTGGCCGCTCATATTTCTATATTTACTTCTGTAAATGTCTTTTACAATTACTGATAAGTAAAAGAATAAGAACCCATAAAAATCTCACCATCTGAAAATTTGAGGTTTTACGCACTTTGGTTGATTCAAATCTTCCTACATATTTGGGCATATGTTTTTCATAAGTTATTTGGATTTGTAAAAGTTGGTAGTTTACTTCATTTTACTCACAGGTGAAAAGCATTCGTAATTTCTTAAGTCTTTAGACTAAGAAACATATTCTATCATCCTAGTCACAGCTTTTAAGTTGATCGCATCAGGAATCAACTTGATTACAGATAAGTTGATCGCATAAACTTGATCGCAGATAAGTTGATCGCAGGTAAGTTGATCGCATCAGGCATCAACTTGATCGCAGGTAATTTGATCGCATCAAGCATCAACTTGATCGCAGATAAGTTGATCGCACATATCAACTTGATCGCACATGTCATCTTGATCGCAGTAAAAAAGGTGGTCACAGTAAAAACAAGTCGGAGTGAAAAGTGAAATTATTTATTTTTAAATATTGACTGAGCCCTAAACCCAAGTTTAGTCGGCTTGATTTTGGCTATCTGGTATCAGAGCTAGGTTATATCAGAGCAAGGTATATAACAGCCCAATATTTTAGGAAAGAAATCCTATCTTAAAAAGTGGAAATTAATTTTCTACGGAAAGTTAATTAAAAATTAAAAATGGCTTCCACTTCTGGTTCATTGCAACCTCCAAGTTTTACAGGAAAGAATTATGAATATTGGTCTTTAACAATGAAGGCTTTATTCAGAGGACAAGATGTCTGGGAGATAGTTTAGCATGGTTATGCAGAACCAGCAAACATGGCTGCATATAACAATCTCACACAGGATGAGAAAGATGTCTTGAGAGAACAGAGGATGAAAGATGGAAAAGCTCTGTTTTTCATACATCAAGCTATGCATGAGAGCATACTCCCAAGAATAGCAGCAAAGATTAATGCTAAGGAAGCATGGGATACATTGGAGACTGCCTATCAAGGTTTGGATAAGGTAAAGACATCCAAGCTGCATATTTTGAGAAAAGATTTTGAATCTCTGTGCATGAAAGATTTAGAGAATGTAGACACATTCTACACCAGAGTTGTTTGGTTGATAAACCAACTGAAATCTCATAGAGAACCCGTATCAGACCAAGGGGTTGTTGGAAAAATTCTCAGAAGTCTTCCCCCAAGATTTGAAAACTTGGTTGTGACCTTAGAGGAACACACAAACATGGCAACATTTAGCATTGATGAGCTGCAAGCTTCACTCATCAATCATGAACACAGAATCAACAGATCACAGACATCACTGGAAGGTGCATTTGCAGCACAGCCATCCATAAGTCGTGGTAGAGGCAGGGGGAGAAACAACTTCAGAGGCAGAGGAAGAAGTTCTTCAAGAGGAGGACGAGGCAGAATTCCTGCAAATATCAGTGGCAGAGGAGATAACCAGAACCCAAGTTAGCCAAGTGGCCATAGGTTTGATAAATCAAAAATTCAATGTCATTACTGTAAGAAGTTTGGTCATTATGCATATGAATGCAGGAAGAAGCAATATGACCAAGGAAGACAAAGCCCAAGTCAGTCAACCAGCACCAACACTTCAACAGGTGTAATGTTAATAGCATCGACATCTCCACTTGAATGCAACGCTGTTCAAGAAAGTCCACATGACATATGGTACTTAGACTCGGGATGCAGCAACCATATGACTGGTAATTTAAATTTGTTTTCCAGTCTAGACACTTCAGTTAAAACTGATGTTACACTGGGAAACAATACCCAAGTCACTGTCTTAGGCAAAGGCACTGTTGATATTCTAACCAAACATGGGGAGAGTAAGTATATCCCTGATATCTATCATGTTGAAGGTCTAAAACATAATCTGTTAAGCATTGGACAGTTGTTACAAAAGGGCTTTAGAGTCTACATGGAAGATGAACACTGTATGATCAAAGACAAGAGTCCAAGCGACCAGCTGATAGCAAAAGTGCCAATGACAAGCAACCGCTTGTTTCCATTGAGGATAGTTCCCAACATAAAAGAGAAGACAAAGACAGGAGCTGCATTCAAGGCAAAAAGTGAAGAAACTGTTGAGCTCCTTGACAAGAGAGAAAATTGCAGCGCTAATTTGCAAGCTGCATTTCAGACAGAAGTTCAGGATGAATCATGGTTGTGGCATTTCAGATTTGGACATCTGAATTTTTGTGGGCTA
This sequence comes from Pseudotsuga menziesii, assembly GCA_001517045.1. Classification (NCBI taxonomy): domain Eukaryota; kingdom Viridiplantae; phylum Streptophyta; class Pinopsida; order Pinales; family Pinaceae; genus Pseudotsuga; species Pseudotsuga menziesii. Next base: position 16,236 of record LPNX010091433.1, read on the forward strand.
AAGCTACTACACACAAAGAATATGGTGAAGGGATTACCATTGATCGACAGACCAGAGAGGGTTTGTGAGCAGCTGCATTTTTGGTAAGCAGCACAGAGAGACATTTCTAGTTGGAAAGTCCTATAGAGCAAGCACACCACTTGAAATTATGCACTCTGACATTTGTGGTCCAATGCAGACATCGTCCATTTGGGACTGCAAGTATTTTCTAACCTTTATTGATGACTACTCAAGAAAGACATGGGTATATTTCTTGAAACACAAATCTGATGCATTTGGTTATTTTCAGCAGTTCAAGGCACTTGTGGAGAACCAGAGTGGTCACCGCATCAAGATTTTAAGGACCGATAGAGGAGGTGAATATCTTTCAAATGAATTTCTAAATTTTTGCAAGACCCATGGCATACATAAACAATTCACTGGACGGTATACACCTCAGCAGAACGGTATTGCAGAAAGAAAGAACAGAACCATCATGGAGATGGCACGCAACATGTTGGTAGCCAAGCATTTGCCAAATGAGTATTGGGGTGAAGCAGTCGCAACTGTTGTATACATTATGAACCAATGCCCAACAAAGAGTGTGAAGAGCAAAGTTCCCCAAGAAGCATGGACATGTATGAATCATAGTGTTTCACATTTAAAAGTTTTTGGTTGTCTTGCATATGCTCATATTCCAGATGAGCTGAGAAGGAAGCTAGACAAGAAGGGACAGAAATGTATTTTTGTTGGCTATTCAGAAGACACAAAAGCATACAAGTTGTATGACCCCGTCACAAGGAAAGTCATAATCACTCGGGATGTTCAATTTGTTGAGAATGAATCATGAGATGGAACCGTCGACACAAATGTCAATATTGTGTCGAACCTTGACAATGATGATATGGAAGAGGAAGTGGTTCAAATACCACATGTAAGTCAACCGGTCAGAACACCGCCGACTCCCATGACACCAAGACATGGTTCAGCACAAGGACCATCGACACAAGTAGTAGCTCAAGCTACAGCTACAAGTACACCAAGAGGACAACAGACTCCATCAAGCATTTCATGTAGGTCAACATCGACAGAACCGATGAAGACAAGAAGTCTGCGAGAGATATATGAAGCTGGTACACCTAATTCATTCTCTCTGTTTGCATTATTTTCCCCTATATATGATCCACTAACATTTGAAGAAGCTGTTGAAGAAGAAGTATGGGCACAAGCCATGGATGAAGAAATAGAATGCATTGAGAAAAACCAGACATGGGAACTGGTCGATGTACCAAAAGACAAGGATGTAATCAGTGTCAAATGGATTTATAAGACAAAGCAAGATGCTGATGGGAATGTGCAAAAGCACAAGGCAAGAATGGTAGCAAGAGGGTTCACACAGCAACCTGGCATCGACTTCAATGAAATGTTTGCACCTATTGCACGCATGGATACAGTTAGAACAGTTTTGGCCACTGCTGCACAAAACAAATGGCATGTTCATCAGATGGATGTCAAGTAGGCATTCTTAAATGGCTATCTAGAAGAGGAAGTATATGTGGAACAACCACAAGGGTATGAATTTCTAGGTCAAGAGCACAAAGTGTACAGGCTGAAAAAGGCATTATATGGTTTGAAGCAAGCTCCTAGAGCTTGGTACAGTCGTATTGATTCCTATCTCATTGAAAATGGATTTCACAGAAGTGAAAGTGAACCGACTTTGTACAGCAAAGTCGATGAGCAAGGTAAAATGTTAATTATCTCGCTGTATGTAGATGATTTAATATTTACTGGTGATTATGGCATAGCAGATTTTAAAACAGTCATGGAAAGTGAATTTGAAATGGCTGATCTGGGGCTTATGAAGTTTTTTCTGGGCATTGAAGTTCAGCAGTCTGAAAGTGGTATTTTTATATCCATAGTCTAAGTATGCAAGTGAATTTCTAAAAAGGTTTAACATGTCTAAATGCAAGACAGCCCCAACACCAGTGATAACAGGTTTAAAATTAAGCAAGGATGATGAAGGATCCACTGTAGATCCTACGTTGTTCAAAAGGCTTATTGGCAGTCTTATGTATTTAACAGCAACAAGACCAGACATTATGTATGGTGTAAGTCTGATCTCAAGATTCATGGAGTCACCAAAAGACTCACATTGGCAAGCAGGTAAAATAATTCTAAGGTATGTAAGTGGCACAAAAGACTTTGGTATTATGTACTCAACTTCAGAAAATTTTAAACTCATTGGTTACACTGACAGTGAAAATGGAGGCAGCATAGATGATAGGAAAAACACATTTGGATACACATTTCATTTTGGTATAGGTGTTGTTTCATGGGCTTCAAAGAAACATCCCATAGTAACTCTATCTTCAGCTGAAGCAGAGTATGTTGCAGCAAGAAGTGCTGCATGTCAAGATGTCTAGATGAGGAGAGTCTTAAAAGACTTGTCACAGAATCATCAAGAACCGACAACAATCTTCTATGACAACAATTCAGCCATAGAATTATCAAAGAATCATGTGTTTCACAAGAGAACCAAGCACATCGACACAAGGTTTCATTTTATAACAGAGTTGGTGAACGACAAGGAAATTTGTTTGGAATTTTGCAGGTCTGAAGCCTAACTTGCCGACATTTTCACAAAGCCATTGGCAAAGGACACATTCCAGTATCTGCATAGTTATCTTGGAATGACAAGTTCTCCACAGTGAACTCTGTCATAAACAGAGCATGTCTAAGCTCTGAGAGATTTTGTAAATTTTTGTTTTAAAAATCCCCATCTGCTTATAATTAAGGGGGAGTGTTGGAAAAATGTAATTACAACCAGATCTCTACTTGGCTTCCAACCGACTCTATCAGAGTCTGTACAAGCCACGATCTTGTCTGTCAGTCTGACAAGAAGGAAAAGTCCACATGTAGGCAGCGTAATTCAATCGAATTTATTTCAGAAGCTAAGTTGTTAGGTAGATAGTTACTGCAGCATTTAATGGAAAGTAAGTCGGCAAGTAAGTCGGCCTATGCTGAAGCAATTTTTAGATTGCCTATAAATAGAAGAAGTAATTTGTAAATCAATTTACACAGGAACACAGACACAAGAGAGACATTAGACATCAAAGGAACTCTGGGTGAGAAAGAGAAGTCGAAGCTCAAGCTTCTCTGCATGTGATTTAGTTGGAGAGCTAAAGCTCTGTAGACCGACGAGTTTGTAACAGACTAAGAAACATATTCTATCATCCTAGTAGCAGCTTTTAAGTTGATCGCATCAGGCATCAACTTGATCGCAGATAAGTTGATCGGATCAGGCATCAACTTGATCGCAGATAAGTTGATCGCAGGTAAGTTGATCGCATCAGGCATCAACTTGATCGCAGGTAAGTTGATCGTATTAGGCATCAACTTGATCGCAGATAAGTTGATCGCACATATCAACTTGATCGCACATATCATCTTGATCATAGGTATTAACTTGGTCGCAGTAAAAAAGGTGGTCGCAGTAAAAATAGGTCGGAGTGAAAAGTGAAATTATTTATTTTTAAATATTGACTAAGCCCTAAACCCAAGTTTAGTCGGCTCGGTTTTGGCTATCATTATCCAGCATGTATTTCATAGGTGGTGAAACATTTGAATGATGGAGACTTTGTTCTTTTCAATCAACAACCTAGTATACATAAGATATCTATCATGGGGAACCAGATTAAAATCATGCCATACTCAACATTTCGACTGAACTTGTCAGTCACGTCACCTTATAATGCTGATTTTGATGGAGATGAAATGAATATGCATGTACCCTAGTCATTTGAGATGTTGAGAAGAAGTCTCGGAACTAAAGATGGTGCCAGAGTGCATTGTCTCTCCTTAGTCCAATAGGCCAGTTATGGGTATTGTCCAAGACATTCTTTTGGATTGTCTAAAGGTGACTAAAATAGATAAATTTATAGAGAAGGTGAGTATCACCTGAATTCTATGTTAATCACCTATAGCCATTGCATTTTGCATGTTTAAGAGTTATTTCAATCTTAGTGTTGTCTGAGAAGAATGTCTTTATGAATATTTTAATGTGATGAGAGGATTTTGATAGAAAAATACCTGCTCTTATAATTTATAAGCCAAGGCCAATTTGGACTGGCAAACAAATATTCAAGTTGATTATTCCAAAGAAGATTAATCTTATAAGATATTATGCATGGCATTGAGAGTCTAAATCAAGAGTTATTACACGCACGCTCACGCTCTTCTAGATTAATCTTATGAGTCAAGAGTGTTGTAAGTATTGAGAAAGGAGAAGTTATCTCATGCACGCTCTTCTTTATAACCAGTTGAGAATTCATTAACCTTTAACTCAAGGATTTCCATGATCAAAATCCTTTTACCTTCTAGAGAAAGAGCTTTGAGAAAATATAAATCTGTTATTGCTCTTTGAAGTAAAAATTAAACATAATATCTACAAAACACAGTCTATAAACAACTAGCTAAGTAATTAAATAAAAAAATTATATTTTATGAATTTCAACTTTTATAAAAAAAATACTAATTACATCAAAGCTCCAATCATGGCATCTATGGCGAAAATTTCAAAACCCCAATTTCACAGTCTTGGAATTTCATTTATTTAATGAAAATAAAAACATAGAAACACTACAAGTATGCTCTCTCTATAAAAGAAACCAGAACACTAACGTGCATGGTCTTAGCAGTATTAGTACAAATTCCGGGGGATTCCCAGTCCAACATATATTATTTTAAAGTGCATTGGCAGAAGTCGGTTATCTTTGGATCTGCCGGACCTGAGCAGGTAAATGGAATAAACTGAGTAACTGCACATGGTACAGAGAACCCCGCTCCAATTTTTCGGATTGGTGTTGTTGCCTCCTCCGGACCAGCTGCTGTAATAGTGAGAAGGTCATGTTCGCATGAAGTTACACCATTCATATTTTAATAAACCATCAATAGCATTGAAATCAAAGTTTAATGCAATCTACAGAAAAGAAAATTCACCTGAAATGGGGTTGTTTCTGCCTGCAGCTTCAATGCAGGGAGCTCCTGAAAGCAGCAGTATGATCATGGAAATCGTTGCTGTGAGAAGCAGAATAGAGGGAGTGCTCTTCATTTTTTTTGAATAGAGAAATAGTAAGTATTCTTCAACAAAACAGAGAAGAGACTAAAAGTTTGGAGTTGGTGAGAATTGCTTCTTGTTTCTGAGCTTGGTGGAAAGATTGGATTAATGCTGATATTATATATAGACCAGAAAACTAATGTTAAACATTTCGAAAAACAAAAAACACCAATTGTATGATTGACTCAAATCTTAAAAGATGGCGCCCCTTGTATGATTGGCAAGGCAATGTCAGACTACAGTTTCACTTTGGGTTCAATAAATAAATAACCATGACCCGGCAGTGGCATGTTTCCTTGCTTTATTAATGGAAACATGTTCTACAACACCACTGACAGAGGAAACTCCGAGTGAAGCATCCCTGCCGCCGATCTCGGAATGAAGGATTTGGGTCAAGCTATCGAATCGATCTCTCCCGAAGCAATCTATATTGTAAGCTCTTAGTAGGCGAAGCTTCTTCCAGCCGGTGGGCCAGGGGTCGAACCGTTCAGATACAAATGTTGTCCTCCGGAATGAACGAGCTATAAAGCCTGCACACTCTTGCCTTTATTGAGTGATGTGCTGGCTACTGCATCTTTCTGTGTATTCATGAACCAACGATGGTAAAATATAGTAAATGTTTATATGAAATTCAAAGATGCATATTTAATTTTGATTGTGTTGGCATGGTTTTTTTGTTTTATTTCTAGATTTTTAAATTGGAAAATGTGATAAATGTTTATATGAAATTTAAAGTTATCTTTTTAACTTTGATTGTGTTGGATTTTTATTCAGTACAATTACTTAATTTTTCACATTTTTATTTAGTTATTAGTTATAAATTGTTGGTTATTCATTTGACCTGAATTATCAGTTATATATTTATCCGTTATTAGTCATTTCTAAATGCCTTTGGATATTACCTCATAAGAGTGTAACGAATTTATAACTGGGATTTATTTCAAGGTCGTCATATCTTGATATGCTTAAATGCATATTTAAATAAGTTTCAATTAAAATAAAAACCAATAAAAATCAATATGGACAGTACACTTATCACATCTTAGGTCCAGTCAAATTCTAAAAGTGCTAGATGGAAGGATTTTCCATTTCCTCAGTTCTTTATTTTATTAGTTATTGTAAAAATAAATAAAATTATATATAGAAAATCTTAAATTTGCAATTCCAACAACTCTTTGAAAAAATAGAGAACACAATAGTCAAAATAACTTTCAATTATTTAAACTCCTCAATATAAAAAAACATAAATGGAAAAACATTATTTATATTTAACAAAACCCTAGTTTAATACTTAAAAGAATCAATAATCCTTTATATAAAATGATATTTTTCCAATTATACCGTTATAACAAAATCAAGAGATATTCTCTAACATCTCATAAACAAATATCGTATGCCAGATGTTTACTAAGTGTACACTTTATGGTTCATGCCAATTAGTTTTATATTTTGGATGTCATGATAGCTTCTTTATGTAAAGAAAAAAAAAACATTTTGATGGTTATTATAATTTATATGGCTTTGTACCATATGGTATGTAGAAGTTAATTTTTTGGGGGGGAAGTGAGTCAAACTCTTAAATTCTATATCGCTAGAAACCATGTTTGTTTTTCATAGTGTCACTATCAAGAAGCACTAAACCACAATGGATTCGTTTATATCAAAATTTTAAAATTAATCACTATAATCCACCTATGCACCCCACGTGTGTATATTTTTTTTTTCCCAAGAAAAACACTTTTATTCATAGGATAAACACGAACTGCTCTGTTGAGCTTCCACCTTGCTTTGCCTTTAAGGCTTCTTCCTTTACATTTCAATTTTTGTTACAAAACAACCTTCCATATTATGGTTGCTCTGATGAGCTTATAACAAAATGATGCTTCTTAAATTTTCCATGGCTTTTGTGAATTGCAAGTTTTACCTCTCAAGTCATTTTGAAGAAATGGATGATTCATCTATTGCTATGTTCCTCCAATTCGATAACCCCAGGTTGGATAGCTAAGGCAAATTTTGATAGAGTATCTTCCTCTGAGTTCATCTCTCTTTATATATGTGAAAAATACATATGTTTGAAATGGGACCTTGACACTTGGATTTCATTTAACCGATGGTGTAGATGTGGTACTATAATAATTCTTTGACCATTGGTCCAATCAATTACCCATTTTGACTTGCCGTAGATCTGAAGACTGTGTATTTTCCTATCGTTGGCGATTTTTAGAACTTCCCATAGAGCTGCTAGTTCAACTTTGCTATTGGAAGCTCACGGGCTGATGCACAATCATGGACTCCTTTAAGGACACTTTAGATGCCACACAATACTAGAATAAATGGAAAACTCTGATTTTAGGTGACAATTAGGGGTACTTCCCTAACTTATTTGAAGATGAAGTAAAAAGAGAAAAGATAGGTAATTGAAT